>BLKR01015705.1:0-55488 GCA_011170035.1 Teleogryllus occipitalis | reverse complement strand
AACCTCGAAATGGTAATCATCATACATGAATTGCACCACCATATTGTCAAAGCAGGAAAGTCTGTTGTGATCAAATTCGTTCCTGAAGACAATGAAGTCCTAGGAAGTGAAACTGCAAATCTTGGGACTGAATCGGCGACCGAAGAAAACAGCAACGGAATTATTAAAACCTCCTGTACTTTCAATGATATCTGGAAACATGTTGAAATCTTAATGAAAGACAGATGGAACAGCAAGTGGTCTATGCTCAAAGCCAGTGAACTCCATAAACAAATAGGAAATTTCTTCAATTTAAAAACAAGTGTTGAATTAAATAGAAAGGAACAAGTAGCAATATCTAGAATCCGAACTGGACACTGCAAATTGAGTCATATCCACTTATTTAACAAAAGCCCTCCTCCCACCTGCAACCACTGTGACAACTCCACTCTTCTTAATTTAAACCATATAATTAACCCCTGTCCTCATTACAACACTCTTAAACAACAAATTCTGCAGGATGACTCATTTGACTTAATTTTGGAATCCCCTAAATACCAAGAAAAAATTCTTAATTTTTGCAAAAAAATTCAAATATTTTCAGATATATAATAGGTATTAACTATTGTCAATAATTTAGAAACCATGTCAATTTCTGTTAACATAGTTGTTATTATTGTAATTACAACCAAATGTATTATTTAATTGTCGCTAATGACCATCGCTGTTGATGCGACAATAAATAAACTAAAAAAAAAATATTTCCTTTGTCATTTTTCTGAGACATCTTCCGGTGGTGTCCAGCAATTTTTTGACGATTTCCTTCTTAGTAGGTACGGTTTTTCGTAATTTAATAAGATAGCATGTTTCTAAACATTTTTGGAGAACAAAATTATTTTTTTACTTTAGAAAGAACAAGAGAGAATTTCATATGTGACGGAATTGGTACATCTGGACAGCTCTCCATCGCACACAGTCTAGCAATCGAACCCGTTCTTCAGACGTGGGTGGTTACTGAACATCAGAAACTGCAGCGCGGTTTTCCGGTACACATGAGTCTACAACAGTGCTTTGAGGCTGGGAAATACGCACAAAGCTCCGATGACAAAATTGGAAAATTATCAATAACACATTCTACGGTAATCTATTCTTTTGAGGTCAAAGCAGCAAAGATATTTTTTGTTTCCAACATGATAACATGTGTTGTTTCACCAGAAAGGACTATCTGTGGAATCGTAGGACGGGGTGGAAATCGTAAAGATGGAAAATTTCAGATGAAAAGAAACACGATAATATTACAGACTTTTTTTTATTATCTAGATTAGCTATACTAAAGTAGACACTTATTAAGTAAACTTAGTGTGAACACAATAGATGTTCGCAATGAAGTTCTGTGAGAACTAAGTCCCAACTTTTTTCATATTTCAATGCCATTGTGTTGCACACGTCCGCGTTGCTCAGATGTTCAGGCCCCTTCCTCCCCTCGGCCGTAAGGCTCTGAATCTTTCGTGGTGAAGTAGAAAACGCCCGCATGCCTGAAAAGAAAAGTTCGTGCAAATGTCACTGCTCTAAAACAATTTTGCAGAATTCTGGGGGGAGTTGAGTGCTTGTTTAGAGGTGGTTTCATACGAGTATGCCCAGCTGGGTGTTTTTCAAAAAAGTTTTTTGCGTCATTCACTTGATTGGTAAGTATCGGTAAGATCCGTTTCGGATCATTTGCATGGACGCTGGCATGGAAAAGCTTTTTCACTATTTACTCTTAGTAATTTAAAATGCACAGATATTCTTTCATTACCGCAGCTTTACTTGGTAAGGGCTAGTCATCCACATTCACCCCACAACAGCAGAAGATTAGAGCTCTTTTTTAGCAGCAGCGATGGATTTTCAACCGGCGCAAGGGAGGCTTGCCCTTGGGAGCTTACTTACCGCGCTGAATCCGCGGAGGGCAGGATGGAAAAGAAAGGGTAGGGATAGGAATATAGAATTACTGCATTTGCTCTTTGCTTTTGTTTCGCAAAATTGAAACGAGCCACGCTTCATTAAACTTTTCTAGAGAATCAGTCCAATGATTCAACAAAATACTCCAGTACGATTCAAAAATCTGAAAAGATTATTCGGGAACTGCATTACAGTATTATCGCTGATAGTAAAGGTTTAGGGGATTTCATGAGTTTATTTGGAAAGAAATTTCAATGGGTAGCAATATTTGCAAAATTTTGAAGTAGAAGTTTCGTAAAATGTTTGTAAAAAAACGATACTAATTTTCTAAATCATTGATAGTTTCTTATCAATATTTAAATTGAGAAAACGTTAAATTAGTAGATAATTAAACGGGAATGTTTCAATAGAAAAAAGAGTACCGACTACTTCTCTGTCATTGGGTTCACTATGACAGATAGTGATAATCGTACCTTTACCGTAATCACCTACAGGATGTTAGTATTGTTTTCAACTCATATTCCACTACCTCTCAGATCACATACATACCATTTTTTCATTCCATATAACTACACGCCGGTGTTTTTAAAAAGGTTTATGAAAATAAATGTTAAAAATTTCTAGGGTATTCGAGGGTTAAAAAAATGATCACTTTCTCCAGTGAACATACGCAATGAGTTTGCACATAACCGAGTTGAAGAACAGAACGTTTCCCGCTAACAACTATGAAAAAAAAGTGGCCTACCTGTCAGAGGGAAATTCCACAAGTAAAAATGCGTATAAAATTCATAATCAGTTTACTTTCGTATACTCATTGGCAAAAAGTGATAATTTTTTACTCCTCCACAATCCCCAGAATATCCTAATATTTGTTCTGCGATACTCTTATTGTAAACGCAGGAGCAGTCGTAGAAATGAAAACTGAAACGTCTAATTTACAAGCCGGGAGAATTTTTAAGTAATGTGACATGTATGCTGAGGACTTACTCGCTGGGTTCTGTCAGGTACGCCTTCGGGTTGTTCTGGCACAATTTTTTCAAGAAAGCATCATATGAGTAACATTGTGTGCCCACGATAGATGAAGAATTGCTGATAGCGTTGGCAAACAACATTACGGCTCTGTTATGACTGCAGGCGAGACTGTAGTCCAACGCAGGAGATGTGTCGATATCTGTAACCAATAGGAGATTTCATTAAATCAGGGCGAAATGAACGGAACATGAAGATCAAAGCGCCTCTTATATTTTAATAACACCTTGGCTGCTTATCGCTAAAATATAAAAAAGGGTTTCTTCCAGAGTAATATTGTCACAACTCTCGAATGAGGAATGAGAAATGATTACCAAGAAAGAAACAGTACACAAATTTAAATTCAAATTCTAGGCAATTAAAGTTTAGTGTTAGATGGAAAATTCCCAAAGTTGGTTTTTCCTTTCTCGGATACGTACGTATATACGCAATAATACACGTAGTATAAAGAAAGTAATGTAATACTGCGCGTAAAAACTGCGGATTTTCGGCAGAAAAAAAAATTATTGCCGGGACTTGATAGCGAAAAGCTGATCAATCCAGTTGCTAAATTAAGAAAAACCAATCTTCTAACACGTGGTGTAGTCAGAAAGCATGTTTCGTGGGTTTTAGACGTCGAAAAATCGATTGAAAGCAAAACGTCCGTCCGTCTGTCCATCCGTCTGTCGTATGTGAACAAACCTAGTGTCTAAATCGTGCGTAAGATTTTTTTCCAAATTGAAGAAATCCCTGCATTTTTTGCGCGAGTCAAAACTTTGCGATTTGAAAAACATTAATTACTATTTGAGGAAATTTATATGAAGCACTTGCAACATTTTCAAAATATTCTCAAAAACGCTCCAAGTTTTATCTTGAAATTTCGTGTAAAAATAGAGGTAAATACACTTATGAAGGCGGCACAGGTCAGATTTTCAGGATTAACTCTGAAGTTTCGGAAATTGTAAAAGTATGCATTTTTGCGGCAACTTCTTACAACTATGATATTGCAGATAGAGATTTTTCCTACAAATGAAATTTCTTGTCCATAAATAGTTGTTTCATTAAGATCATGTCTACTTTTTTGTAAATTGCAGTAGTTTTCGTGCAATAGTGGGTGCAACATTTTCGTTTAAAAAAAATTACAAAACCAAAATTTTCTTGTAAACAGCTCCAAATATTTTTTCTTTCGAGTTTTGGTAAAATTAGTGCTAAATGAACCCTATGCCGTGATATAAACGCCATATTGCTCTATTCTTTGTTTTTTCAAAACAAACTTCTGCACACCCGTGTACAAGTGAGGTATTCCCTGTGCAACCAGAACATTTGACGCAGACGGGCTGTACGCACCGAGTTTGTTGCATCCGGGCTGCAAGCGGTGGCCGTCGTGCGGCATGAAGTCCACGGGGCCCGTCATCTTGTTGGCGCCCAGCCGAGACCAGTCAGTGTGCAACGCGGTCACATAGTCAGCGTCCGTCGAAGAGATAGGATCCTGGCACCCAAACATGGTCGGGTAGAACAGCGGGCCCGCCGGGTCCAAGCCTGCCAGCACCAAACAAATTTCTATTAAAACACACAAATGTTTCATATTTGATAAAATTACAAAGATCGTTGTAACGATTGGGTAAAAGGGTGTAGAATCTCCTCAGGTAAATGTTAAGATTCGAAGGTGTATTTGTCACTAATAGTTTGGTGAATGGATCCAGCAAAGGTAATAATATAGTGCACTGAACGAGTCTTCAAATGAAGATAATAATTATCTTCATGAAAGTAATTATTACTTTCATGGTTTT
Organism: Teleogryllus occipitalis; assembly: GCA_011170035.1. Classification (NCBI taxonomy): domain Eukaryota; kingdom Metazoa; phylum Arthropoda; class Insecta; order Orthoptera; family Gryllidae; genus Teleogryllus; species Teleogryllus occipitalis. The sequence continues at coordinate 50,773 of BLKR01015705.1, read as the reverse complement.
GAGCGGACTTTGATGATCGAAATCATCGCTAAAATCTATCAATAAAATGCCCTGAAAGTGCTTTACAAATGCTCTAAAAGCAAGGAAAAGTGACGTAGAAAAAGTGATCAAAACCTGCATAGATAAACAACATAATCTGTTGGATATGTTATTGAGCAATAAAGTCTTCTTTCTTTGGTTTTTCACCAGGAAATCTCTTTGTTTATCCTAAAATCAGCTGACCCGACAATAGCGTCGATAGGCGTCACATGAACCTTAAATTACATACTTACAACGGCTGACATTATAGCTTTTGAGCGAAGAACAGAATAGGCTACTGAGTATTTCTGTGAAAAACATTTGTTTCAATTTATAATTATTGTTTGTAGCAAGTGATTTTAAAGTCGATGAACTCAGCGAAAAACGCTTTCCAAATTACGAAAATTAAAAAAAAAAGTTTAATTGACCGAATTCCAAGAAATATGCAAACAAACTGCAATACAAAAATGGGCCATTTGCTTTTGTAACATCATAAAATTAATGGCTATACAAAAAGGTTCTGTTCCAAAGTGAAAAGAAAAAAATGACATTACGTTAAAATCCGCCCTCTTGTCATGAAGATTGGTAATCAGCTATTTGAGAGCCGCCGCAACTTGATCCGTTTTCCCTTCAACTTCTGTCTGTGTGTGGTTCCTTGAACGATATGAGGAATTGCGAATGGGAGAATGATAGCGAGAAGGACGGAATGAATGCTGATGGTGCCACGAGTGGCAGGGGAAATGGTAGACCCCCCAGGAAAGTACCGCAAACTGGTTTTTTACTCGGATGAACAGAAAAATGTTCCCAGCGTTCGCAGCGGGATAAATCGTCACCGCAACATCATGAGTAAGTGTGGCCAACTCTGCGCAAAAGGGTTTCAGATAATAACTATCATGAGGAAAGTTTCTTCTTTTATATACTTGTTGTTTATCTCACAAAACACTAGGTAAAAAAATTCACTCGATCTACTCCGAACAAAGCTAATAATTTCTTTGGTTTCTTTCGTAAAATAAGATGCAGAGTCTTTGAAGAACGTGAAAAGTTTTGTTTTTTCCAACAAGAGACAATTTTTAAATTTTAGATTTGTGATGAAAAGCCACAACTTGTTACTAGTGAATTTTGTTTAATTACTACCCAGAATTGAATCTGGACTATCATCACTGTATTTGCTGCATTTTGAGTAAAGAAGCTCTGAGATGTATTGGCATAGTAACGGCGTTAAAAAAATATTTCTCTAGAAGAACATAATGAATGCATTTGCGATGAAAAACTAAGTTAAGATATGTTTTATCAGACGAATATAACAGCCCCGACACGTGTTTCAAACTGCTTTCACGCTGATGAATATAAAAGTTATGGCACTTGAATGCAGGATTACATATTTTCAGGCGTATGAAAATAGAGATAATGGGACTGGATTCAAATTCGGAATAATTTCCGGGCTGATGAAAATGAAGATGATGTCTCTGAAAAAGAGTTTAAATTCATCTTCCTTCTGGAAATTAATGGAGAATAGGACAATGTACATGGTACAAAAAACGCTTCCTCTGTTGAAATCCCTGGCACTCAAACGTGGTCCAAAAGACTTTCAAACTGAAGCTTAAGGGCTAAGAATCTCCGTGCAGGTGAAGATGGCGTTGCGTGTCGCTCACCGATGATGAAGCGCGGGCGGCTGGGCAGGTTGCGGGCGATGTGGCCGGTGACCTGCGCGCCCAGGCTGTGGCCCACCAGGAGGCCGATGGTGACGGTGGGCGGGAGCCGCGCCAGCGCCTCCGCCACCGCGCGCCCCACGCGCGACACCATGGTGACGGCGGCGCCGTACTCCAGCCACGTGCCGCTCTCGTGCCAAGCCACCAGCACCAGGTTGAAGCCTTTGTTGCGGTAGTACGCTGCACAGCAGGACGAAGAAATGAGATTTTCGTAAGGAGGGGCATACGGCGTATTATACTACAAAGACTAAACAGGACGAGTTATTTCAGGAGTAAAGGATCAGCACCGCAGATTCTTTGCATCAAAGAAAATTTGTTGTGTGAGTTTGGCGAGCTGCACTTGGTTACTGCACGGCTGCATGTTAACCAAATTTGATTTTCCTAAACGCCCAATATGAACATTTTAATTATAAAAAGTTGTTCTTAAGTGTGCCTTAGTTTCAAAAAATATGATTTTTTTTTATATTTCCCTCATTCTCATAAACTTTTCGTAATTTTCTTGTGCGAATCGATAACCGTTGGGTTTCAGGGAGCAGAAGTCACTCTCACCTTTCACAATTTGACTCGAGTATACGTTGTAAGGAGTATTGAGCCAACCGAATAAACTGCCATTGGTAGATCTTTTCCAACGCAGGTGGTTGACCAGCTTCGGTGCATCATTCAGAGATACTTCTGTAGCGATCGGTGATAGATCCTCTGTAAATACCCAAAGTAAAGGATGTGTACAATTCTACTAAAACAATTTAATATAAATGCAAATATAATTATTAGGTATGATTGTTAACAGTATATACAAGTTGTAAATATAATTTTAAATTCTCAAATAGAGGTAAGGTTCAAAACCAAAGAAAAATTATCAAAGAAAATTAAGTACTCACCCGTAGAAGAATACTAATTTACTCTTGTCAAGAGATATTTCACTTTAGAAAAATAAGAGTTAGTACGTATTGTATCTTTATCATTTAAGACTTCCGAATTCGACAAGGAGAAAATATATTCTTTTCGCTGTACGTACCTACGAAGTCGGGTACCGGCATGCAGTGTTTAGCCTGTTCCATAGCTTGGAAAGTATTCGCAGAGACATTTTATGGAATACTTGTTTATAAAATCATTAATTGGGTTTTCAAGTAAAATTCATCTAAAATACTACGACGACCTTGCTCGAAAACATAAAATATAAATTAATATTTTAATAATAAAACGGTATATTTAGAGTTTTAAGGATATTGAATTTAATTGAAATTTTCAAAATTTGTTGAAGGTAGAATCATTGTTAAACAATCTCTATCCTTTTTCAGAAATTAGAAAAATAAGAGAAAAATAATTTTATGAAAACAATCCGTGAGTGACAAATGTTAGCTGCAATCATCAAAACACTCTCACAGAATGCGGCAAACGAATGAAAAAGCGTTTCAAAAATTTATGGAACGTTCATGAATAGAAGGTATTTTATAATAATAATAATAATAATAATAATAATAATAATAATAATAATAATAATAATAATAATAATAATAATAGTAATAATAATAATAATATATTATAATCATAAGAAAAATCATAATAATAACAATAATAATATTAACAATTATAACGATGATGGTACTAAGATAATGCAATGGTTGAGTCTAATGGCTACTAGAGTTAGTAATGTGCCATTGATTGGCTACGTGGTAAGAAGAAGAAAAGGAGAGACTCACTCTTCCCAACGGCGAGCGCTGGGGCAAGAAGCAGCAGCAGGAGCAAGGGGCGGACGGACTGCATGGTGCGGCAGGTGGCGACACTCTGAGGCTGAGGTGTATCTTTACTTGCATCGACACCTCGCATCGGCCCTGCGCCGCCCCACCCCGCCCCCACCTGCGCTGCCCTTCGCCCCCGCTGCTTATGCCGCTCTCCGTCAGCTTCCGGCGAGGAGCTGCCGACTCTCCACCCCCGCCCCTACTCCCCAGCCGCCACGCACCGGATCGGTGCTTACGACGCCCTCCGTCAGCTTCCGGCTCGGGGTGGCTCACTGCGACCCCTGCTCGCCCTGCTGCCCTGTTTCCTTATAGTGACGCCCTACTGCGGTGCAAACAATTTCATTTAATGGAACATTTTGGGGAATGGGCTTCAAGAAAGGGTGCGATGTTATCATGGCCTCTCCCATTCATATATTATAGAAAAAGCAAAGATGCTAAACAGCATATACTTTCTCGCATTATTTGTCACTTTGGAAATTTTCAAAAATTTTGCAAATTTGACGAAACGGAGATCTGCGTTGGATTTGAGTCTACTCTACATACACGTGAAAAATTAAAGAAAAAATTCAAAAAGCTTACCAGAATTTTTTTATTTATTGCATTAAATTCATCCATAAATTTCGCGATTAAGCTTGTAGTTAAGGAGTTACTTTCTCTAAAACGCAGTGCAGTTAGAATACACGTGTTGTGTGTACTTACTACGATGAACTTTAATTATCCGTTCTTTGTCGTCTGTCCATCTGTTTGTCCGCCCGTCCGTCTGTGAACAACATTACCGTGTATACTAATCGTAAGATGTTTTCAAAATGATTATTTCCCGACTGATATGGCCCGAATTGAACGATGTGATTCTGTAAATGATTCCTAAATTATCGGGATTATTGATATGAAGCTCCAAGGCCATTTTCAAAAATTTTTGCATGAATTACTCCAAGTTTACTTTCTCGCACTTTGTAAGAAGAGAATCATCATTACCTCATATAATTTTAAGTAGTATACACAGCTTTTACGGCCGTCACACGCCGCCAATATTTATAAATGAGGTCTATAAAGAAAGATTTCATTCCTGACGTGACGATTTGCATTTTCTCTAAATGTTTATGTCAAATGCAACCCGCGACAATCGGTCGGATTTTTTTAAAACTAAATCGTTCAATAACTCCTAAACGAAGCGTTTTTGGGTCTTAAAAACTAAAAATATTGAGGTCGAAAGCCTCAAATAATCGTTTCTCACATCGTAACTTACAAAATGTCTTCCTGGTCGTTGTATTACATTTTTGCTGATTCGACGTTTCTCGCTTCTATTCCACCTGTTCAGAGCGTGTGAAATCTGCAACTGTATGTGAAATTAAACTTATTAATTGATGATCTACGCAATTGAATTGCACGGGTGAACCTCTTTGCTCGGGAATAACGTTAAATAAGAATAGTTTGTATTGACAAGGGTGTATTGTGTTGTTGTCGATTACAAGGATATATATAGAACAAGTGACGGAGGATAAGAGGGTTTTGACGAAAAAGATATATTTCAGGCTTAACATGGAAATGGAAAAATAGGGAAGAAGGGGTGGGGTAAACACGCAAGGTTTCTCGCACGGCTATGCTAGTATTATGTAATCGGCGACGGAAAAAGCAAATTTTTGGCAGAAAAACCATTATTGCCTGACTCTAGGAATGAAAAGTGGATAAATCGTATTGCTTAATTTAGAAAAATCTTCTTACACGTGATGTAGTCATAATTCATGTTTTTTGGATCCATGATACCCAAAAATCGCTAGACGGCAAAAGATCTGCCTTTCTCTTCGTCTGTGGTCAAAACTAGCGCCTAAACCTTTCAGTCGATTTTTTACAAAATTGATATTCCTCAATCATTCTGAACGATCTCGAGATTTTGGATGTTTCAAATGGATATTTCGATATTTAAGGGTATTTTACATGAAGCGCCAAAAACATTTTCAATTTTTTCTAAAATATTGCACCATTTTTTTATTAATCGTTGTCTTCACATAGCGTAAAGCACACTTAAAATAATAGTGCTGATCTCTTGTGTGATGGTCTATTCAGACGCGTCCAATATTTAGACATTAATTAGAAAAAGGACGCTTAATTTTCTTATGTAAACATGGACGAACAAGTGAATGTGCATTAGTGGGATTTTATTTTCGTTAATTTAATTGCATTCTCAAGAGCGAGGCTCAAAGTGGACTATGGGAATATCAAAAAACAAAAATAGGACATATTCTGATAATGATAACATGTCGTAAAATCATACCGTTCAAAATTAAATAAAGTTCATTATGGTAAAAAAACACTTCCATATTAAAACACGACAGTTAGATGTTCTTGAAATGTGACAAAAAAACTACTAATATTTATTGAAATAAAAAAAGCTAGTCTTTAAAACGGGATTACGAACAGTGCAAATATTTTGGAACACTTTTTTGGGAATTATGGCAATACCATAAGGTGTATTAAAAGAAATTAACGTAAGAAGAAAGCGAAAATAAAGTAACACTCTAGTGGAAAGTCGTCTTCTGTCTTCAAACCACGCGGTCTGAAAATCGAAGGGAACGTCAGCGGGGATCGAGACGCTCTCCAAGACGCGTCGTGTGGTCGAGACGCTGAGGACTGAAAGTGTTTATGATTCGAAATATTGAAATGTTTTAGAATGATGGGAAGATGTATTCTTTTATGTTTTGTGAGGAACATTGAACATGAATTGCAGTGATCGCAGAATTGCCGAGCAGCAGAAAGGCAAGTTAAACAAAAAAAAACAAACAAAAAAAACATTTTCAAACATTTAAAATTTATAACAAGGCCAAGAATGTTCTAATTTTTAATATATTAAGAAAGACTTGGCCATGCATGTATTATTCAGAATCTATTTAATTGTTTTTAATCAAACTAGTAAAGTGCACTCGTATGGATGTTAAGATAATTTAATTGTTTGAATGTAGAAGGAAATATGTGTTGTAATGGTAATAATAGGGTATTATATATATATTTGTTGTTTTGTTTTGTTTTCTATGTATACTTGATGTTATAACTAGCGAAGAAAATTTCGCTAACATCTGAAAGAATAAGGAATAAATCTAACCAAATTTATTCGGTTTCTTAATAGAAATTTTATGGAATTAATATTTTATATGATAATATCTTAGCAAATACGGAGTAATTAAATTTTATACCTCTTCCCGAAAGAGTAATAATCTTTATTTCGATTTCCTGTATAGTATCGATTCGCGTGCTCACGACATTCAAAGATTCGTTGAATGTTGCCTCGCAACCCGCATTTAGAAAGATAACAGTTAATTATTACGAACGGGTGTGTTTATTTGTATAATTTCAGGAAAGGGTTTTAAAGGGATTGTGGGGATATATATATATATATATATATATATATATATATATATATATATATATATATATATATATATATATATATATTGTGACGTCGTGGGAATACACAATAATCACAGACACGAGCTTCAATGATAAATATGTACAGGTTTATTCACAATATGTACAGTAATAATTTAAGTTACTCAGCTCTGGTAGATGTTTACTTCCCTGATCGCAGGAGCGATCCTTAAAAATTAATTGACTGACTTGTGGCCCGCGCCACTCCTCAGCGAGCCTCCCGCACACAGCAGACAGCTCCGGCGACCTCAGTCACCCGTGGATATAGTCCACAACGGCGTCCCAACACATGGGTTGCCGCACGAGCCTAGCTCGGCTCCGCACCGCCCTGGGCGCAAGTTTTGTGCGTTCGCACGAGGGTTCCCACTCAGCTCAACAAACCCCACCCCCGCGCTCTGCGTTCGCTCTTATATAGCTTCCACCCACGTGACCTGAAACGTCACTGGGTTTTGCACACGGCCCGCGCTAGTCGCGTTGCCAGGCATTTTTGGACATCCATTTCCATGCATTCCAAGAATTTGTCACGCGGCACGCGGCAAAAATGCGCTGTCCCGCATTTTGGGCATCCGTTTCCCTAGCTCTTAGAATTTCTCAAAATACCTCGGCGTGTCACATCCTGCCTGGCCCCTGGCGTCTAATCCCTTGCCGCAGCACCTCTGTGGCGCCCCGACGGTCGCTAGCTGTAGCCCTACAATACGCAAGTCTGGGCCATTCCGTAGCACCACTAGTTTCTAACTGTTTTAAATAAATATTAATAAATTATTAATTTCAGATTCGATATATATATATATATATATATATATATATATATATATATATATATATATATATATATTAATGATAAATAATTAATGATAACATGATAATAGTATTAGCCATTCAAAATTCTACTGCGTAAATTTTTGGAAACCGAAAACCGATCTTCAGTAGCAGGCGATACTGACTGCAGAGCATCATACGGTTATTCTGAAATATTTGACCACTGCAACATGGCTGCAGCTTTTGACAGAGCAATAAGCTGGGTATTCTATATTATCCGACTATTCCAAAGTGCCCTTCCTCTACTAGCTTGGAATTTAGAGCCTACAACGTTGGTTATGCAATCCCGCCATATATATATATATATATATATATATATATATATATATATATATATATATATATATATATATATATAAACCATGACACATGTTCGTTGAAATTACTGATTTTTCTAGATTTTAAGAGGTGCAATTTTTTTGGAATGTCTTCCTTCCAACTATGACATTGAGGATAGATTTTTTTTAAATGAAATATGTTGTTTAAAGACATCTTAAAATATGGTCATTTTTAATTTTCCGCAAATATGAATCGTTTTCGTTTTCGTGTAGTTTTGCTCAAAATGTATGCAATTTAAAATTTTTGAACAATTATTTCTGAAAAAGAACGCCTTAAGTTTTGCCTATAAATTTACTCCTCATGTGTATCAAGCGACGGTAAAAAAATATGGTGCAAGTCTCATTTCCGGTAAACTCTCAGCTTTTTCGAAAATTGCAAAAACTTAACACTTTAAAGCTACAAAATTGAAGATAAAGATTATTTCTTTAGGCAAAGTCTGTTGTAAAAATCACCCCTTTAAAAAAGATAATATTTTTAAAAAATGTATTAGATTTCGCATAATTGTTGACTGAAATTTATGAAATTTGTAAAAACAAATTTCTCAAAATAGCTCCACATTTTTTCTTCAAACATTTTCCACGGATGGTAGAAGTGTCGCTTAAAAGAATTCCACGGTTCTCATTTTGGTTAAACTCACTGAATTTTTAAAAATTGCCAATTTAGGAACAATGTGAGAAAGTATGGGCTGATTTGGTGTTCCTAGTTATAAAGTACATTAATGTCATGCAGAAGTTACTCAAAAACTATTCATTTCTCAAAAAAAATGTATATCATCCTTAAGGTCACTTTAAAGTTCTGATATTCTAAACAAGTTTAAGACAAATATTTCTTGTTAACAGGGTCCGACAGTAAGAGTTTTCCCGTGGAACAATTTGCCGCTTTCTGGCACACGATTACAGTACATTCTTTCTGAGTAAAGGAGAAAATATAAAATTATATGAGATTACGTATCCGTGCTAATTGTGAAGACCTGAAACCACTGCAATAAGCATCATAATATTTAACGCGGTATATCCTATAATTCGCGCACATAAACCACCAAAAACCATTTCATTAAAATCTTATCAGGAAATATTTAACACCAACATTAATAATCCGATTGTGCTAAAAGAAGATTTAATCAGTAAAAATACTACTCGTGTATATTTCGCGAATGTTTATTGCCACCTGAATACTAAACTTAATTAAAAGTAAGTACGACCTTAGACGCTTGTGGCAAATCACAAGAAGGCTAGACATTCAAACCAAGCTAAATAAAATTTAAAAAATAATTAAACTTAAATATCAAGACTACTTAATCAATGAATTTAAAAAAAACTATAAAATTATTTCATCCAAACTGTAGTATCCAATCAAAGGGAAGACTTCATAAAACGATTTTTATTCAATAATCAGGTACAATAGCCGAAGTTCCGTATCATCCGTAAAGTGTACCAAATGCGAAGCCGTCTCACCGTTGTCCAGAAAAAGTCCCAAAAGCCGCCGAGTCGTTGAATATCCACTAGAGATCCACCCTCTTCCGTAGCACACGTCGTCGTCGTAGCCGATCACCACTCTTCACACCGCAAGTCACTCGCCAGAACAGTCGCTAACATCGTCGCTCGCTGTCTGTCCTGGCGTCGGGTCGGAGACCTCTTATAGCCCGCTAGGGCTAGCGGCCCGCCGACTAGCTGCGGAGTAGGGGCGGTGGCGTATCCCTACCCGCTTGCTCGTTCGTGACGGCCGCGCGCGGACAGCCCAGGCCGGCCCGCAACTGTCGCCTTCCTCTCCGGCCGAGGGCGGAAATATCCCGCTGACGTCGCTCGGTGGCGGGTCTTTCAAACGCGCGCGGGCGGTCATGACACAAACAGTAGATCATTATGGACCACAATTAAAAATCTCTGTAAAGAGAAATCTATCGTACCAACCTTAAAATACAACGGCTCAGATCAACTCACAACTCCGACAAAGCTGAGGTAATAGTTAAACATTTCAAAGGCACATTAACTCCTAACCCTGTTTCAGAGATATACTCAACCAATCGTGTAATTAAGGATTTTCACCAAACAATTCAAACAGTACCGATAGCAACCTCATTTATTTCCCCTTCAGAAACCTCCAAAAACATCACTCAAATTAAAACAAAAAATCGGCCGGTTACGATTAGGTCTCCAAGAAAACACTTAAAGAATTAAGCAAAAAAATCTGTAGCCGCAGTAGCTGAACTATTTAATGCAGCTCTAAGACTACAATATTTCCCACAAAGATGGAGAACAGCCATAAAAAAGTTGCAAACCAGGAAAATATGCAAGAAACCCATCCAATTAGAGATCAATTAACATTTTTTCCATCCAAATCTAAAATTTTTGAAAAATTATTACTAGGTAGACTAATTAATTTTTTAAATAGCAAAACACTCCCTAACATCCACTTTGGCTTCCGATCTAAATATTCAACCAATATTCCAGTACTGTGCCTAACTGAATCTATAGCCTCAGCATTTCAACAACAAAAACGTATGTTAGCAATTTCCTTGGACATAGAAAAGGCCTTCGACACTGTTTGCCATACTGATCTCCTGTGCAAGTTACAACAATTGGGAACTCCACAATATCTATTTAAAGTCATTCATTGCTTTCTGGCCTACACAAAATTTAAAGTTAAAATAAACAATACACTTTCAACACAACATATAATAGACGCAGGGGTCCCACAAGGATCAAGGATTTTATTCGTGGTTCTTGAGCAAGTTTTTCTTTGTGTTTTTTCAAGCAGCTGCTATGAAAATGGTGAAGGGTGCGGAAAAATGATTATGCAGGCCTGACGCAAACGTAAATGAAATTAACTAATATGAGAAATGCTGTGTCATTCTGTATCACCAATAATTGTAGTACGTGTAGTAAGATGTAGTCCTTTCAAGCGAGGTTATTGATGTATTAACTGAAAAAGAAGAAATTTAATCTTGAACCAATTCAATTTTTAGCGATAAAAAAACAATATGGAACTTTCTATAAAATGGCAAGATAAGTTGACTAATTCTTAACCTACATTCTACAACTCAGATTATGAATGAGAAATTGCACCACTCGATACCGGACTGGAAGAAGGCATATTTATTTTCTAAGACCAGCAAAATAAAAAGACAACATAAGAGACAGTAATGAATATTTAGATATTTATTTAGTCAAAAACAGTAAAAAACTGAATGTGACGTATGGGGGAGAAAATCATCTGCGCACGCTTTCTTGAGTTTCAGAATCCCTTCCCAATATTTTAACTATTATTAGTTGAAAGATAAAAAAATATTGTAATAATAAATTTAAAAAAAGCGAGATATCAACATTTCAAAAACTAGATATTTTTGTTTTTGAATTATAGAAAACTTATTTGAAATGTTAAATGAACTGCCGATTTCATTATTCTCTATTCCTAACTAAATAGAAACTCATCTTAAGTTCTAGTACTACTACAAGCAAAAGAAAAGCTCTACGAAACGTACGCTTAATGAAGCTACATTTACGTCCAGAACCAAATCAAGGGGTTATCTCAGCATTTGCTCAATGGATCAGGCAAACTGGACAAAAACCCGATCAAGATGGGGGTCATTGACCCAGAAGCTGAAGTACATTACTTGTTACAGGCATATTAAGTCTTTTTTAAAACTTATACAATACAAATGTAAACTAATTCATTATACTATATCATTGTTTTGTTTAAGCAAACATTATTTTTCTTTTTGACGATCAGTATAGTATCTAATTGGATAGAAACAATTTTGCAGTAGAAAAGATTTTACTTTTAACTTAAATTTGTGTACCAATTTTAATTGTTTAATTTCATCTGTCAATCCGTTGTAAAGTAACGTACATATATTGCGTGTGAATTTCTTGTAGTGAGCTATTGATACTGAAACTTGATGAACATGATTTCTACGTCGTATGTTCTAACTATAAATATCAGTAATGCATGAAAATATGTTCCCACCGCTAAGTAAGTCATTTTTGACAAATACTACAGATTCGTAAATAAATAGGCCATTTTTTCATTATTCGATAATTTTCTTTTGCAATCTAAATGTCTGGGCACTAAAGGATGAGCTTCGTCAGAATATTATGCCATATCTCAGGCGGGAATGTACATTTGAAAAATACACACAACGAGCTGCATGAAAGCCGGCAGAATTTGAAAGAATTCTGAAAGCGTAACATAATGAGCTTAATTTACTGTTTAATTCTGTTATATGCACATTCCATTTTAGGTTTGACTGAATTGAGAGATCTAGAAATTTTGTTACCTTAACATCAGCTAATTGCGTATTGTTCATTTTCAATGGAGCATACGATTTCCGATTTTAAACGCAAAAGTGCATTGAGAATTGAAAAATTGAATAATAATTATTTGTACTGAGATGTAGAATGTGGGTTAAGATTTTGTTTAATAAGCTTGTCAGTTCATAGTAAGTTCCGAATAATTTTTATCGATAAAAATTGAATTGGATCAATTTCTATGTATGGCTAACTTTACATACTAACATTTATGGTTTTTAACAATACTTTTTAACATGAATGGCTTATCATGACATGGTACAAAATCAATAGCGAAAATTGCCTCTAGGCCTATTCCTACGCTAGAGTTTATTCGTTTTTCAAATTCCCCTTACAATCGATAGGCGTACAAAAGACAGAAAACTTTTAAAAATATATTTCTTCAACAATAACATCAAAAATTTCTAACTCCTCGCCTAATTTTGCTGTAAGGTACGTGTATGTTAAAATAATATGGAAGTAATTGAATGTGGCATCTCCGTCGCTGTAAATTGTTTTAAAAGTATTTTCATATGTTGAAGATTTTTTCCATACTTCATTATTTTTATGCCTAACTTGGTTCAAATATGTTCGTACAGAACCTCGTTTTGGGCTTACCAATAATTCTGAGTAGCTGTAAAATGTTATACTACCGCTCAAAAATTCCCAACATCCAATGGCCTTCTATATGACCTCAATATGGAATATGAACTGATAATATTGCAATTTCAAAATTATAATGGCCGTAAAACATACTTGCAGGTATGAAAAATACGAATAGTTAGTATTTAGCACAGCTATATTTGGTTTTCTAATTTGAACATAAATGATCACGTCTAAGCATCATGTAAGGCGTTCATCTCTATTCTTCTTTGCTATTCTCTATTCCCATTATAAGATCATTCTCAATTAGTTTCTTAGAAAATTCTTACGCAAAACCTTCCACAACTACATTGAATTCTCCTGAGTTGCTTAACATATCAATATTTTTCTCCCCATATTTTTTAAGATTTTAAACCTCCCCAAATTCAGTATGATTTGCGTTCTGAAGGCGAATATATATATATATATATATATATATATATATATATATATATATATATATATACATACACGTTCTAAGTCACATTCAATTGAAAATAGATCTTTGCACTCTTCCGAAACGTACTATTATCTAGTATTATACTTACATTTCTGTTTTTCTTCTTATTTCTTTCATATTCTTCAAATTCTATATTCCAAGGCAATTTGAAAATTTCTTATAAAAAATAGCCATGAAGTATTTCGAATCTTAAATTCACAACAAATTCTGCCGCTCGAATTTCATTTCATTTTATTGGTTTGTGAACTATGAAGGTACCAACCTAGTGGAAGAAAATAATGGTGCCGTGGATTGAAACTAACCACCGAGTACATAGATTTATTTAGGTGGTATTGGTTTAATTTTAAATCTAACCACTAAGATCACTGCGCTTAAAAAGAAAAGCATGTTTTTCAAACTTTCTTTGAATTTTTTTACCGGATCTGAAAAACAAATTATTGGTTCGGCATAAAGAGATGGTGACGCGTCGAATGACACTTGATATGTTTCGATTGGTCGCACGGGAAGTGCTCTAGCCGTGAGTGAAAAAAACGCACAAACGAACATTCGCAGTCTCGGGAGATACTCAAATACTCTCCAGGAATTAAATATCTTGATTGACCTCTGACATGTGACAAACACGAAAAAAATAGATTTAGCGAATTACAAAACTCACAGCCACAATTACGTTTGGAATATACCAATTACACAATTTACAACAGATAACACTAATGAGAATCTACATTATTGCATACACCAGAGACTATACCACTATCCCAATAATATGAGACTAGTAATTACACAGATCTATTACAGTAAACCAAACAAGGTGTGACGAATTAGTAATAACCATTCCACAATTTGAATTGAAAGTTAGGTTCTGACAACGAAAAAATATAGTTCTACTTTCGAATCTATAATATATACTTTTACAAACTATTTGTGAAACAGAACGGACGGGGCTTCAAGGGAATACGGGTACACTGTGAACAGAATGAGCTTTTTAAGGTAAATAAAAACACATTAATCTTTTTCCCTGAAATATATAAAACAAATATTTCCTTTTTCATTTTTCTGAGACATCTTCAGGTCGTGTCCAGCAATTTTTTGACGATTTCCTTCTTAGTAGGTACGGTTTTTTGTGATTTAATAAGATAGCATGTTTCTAAACATTTTTGGAGAAAAAATTATTTTTTTACTATAGAAAGAACAAGCGAGAATTTCATATGTGACGGAATTGGTACATCTGGACAGCTCTCCATCGCACACAGCCTAGCAATCGCACCCGTTCTTCAGACGTGGGTGGTTACTGAACATCAGAAACTGCAGCGCGGTTTTCCGGTACACATGAGTCTACAACAGTGCTTTGAGGCTGGGAAATACGCACAAAGCTCCGATGACAAAATTCGAAAATTATCAATACATTCTACGGTAATCTATTCTTTTGAGGTCAAAGCAGCGAAGATATTTTATGTTTCCAACATGATAGCATGTGTTGTTTCACCAGAAAGGACTATCTGTGGAATCGTAGAACGGGGCGGAAATCGTAAAGATAGAAAATTTCAGATGAAAAGAAACACGATAATTTTACAGATATTTTTTTATTATCTAGATTAGCTATACTAAACAAGACACTTATTAAGTAAACTTAGTGTGAACACAATAGATGTTCGCAATGAAGTTCTGTGAGAACTAAGTCCCAACACTTTTCATATTTCAATGCCATTGTGTCGCACACGTCCGCGTTGGTCAGATGTTCAGGCTCCTTCCTCTCCTCGGCCGTAAGGCTCTGAATCTTTCGTGGTGAAGTAGAATACGCCCGCATGCCTGAAAAGAAAAGTTCGTGCAAATGTCACTGCTCTAAAACGAATTTGCGGAATTGTGGGAGGAGTTGAGTGCTTGTTTAGAGTTGGTTTTATACGAGTATACCCAGCTGGGTGTTTTTTTAAAAAAAAGGTTTTTGTGTCATTCACTCGATTGGTAAGGATCGGTAAGATCCGTTTCGGATCATTTGCATGGACGCTGGCATGGAAAAGCTCCCTCACTATTTACTCTTAGTAATTTAAAATGCACAGATATTCTTTCATTACCGCAGCTTCACTTGGTAAGGGCTAGTCATCCACATTCCCCCCACAACAGCAGAAGATTAGCGTTCTTTTTTAGCAGCGGCGATGGATTTTCAACCAGCGCAAGGGAGGCTTGCCCTTGGGAGCTTACTTACCGCGCTGAATCCGCGGAGGGCAGGATGGAAAAGAAAGGGTAGGGATAGGAATATAGAATTACTGCATTTGCTCTTTGCTTTTGTTTCGCGAAATTGAAACGAGCCACGCTTCATTAAACTTTTCTAGAGAATCAGTCCAATGATTCAACAAAATACTCCAGTACGATTCAAAAATCTGAAAAGATTATTCGGGAACTGCATTACAGTATTATCGCTGATAGTAAAGGTTTAGGGGATTTCATGAGTTTATTTGGAAAGAAATTTCAATGGGTAGCAATATTTGCAAAATTTTGAAGTAGAAGTTTTGTAAAATGTTTGTGAAAAAACGATACTAATTTTCTAAATCATTGATAGTTTCTTATCAATATTTAAATTGAGAAAACGTTAAATTAGTAGATAATTAAACGGGAATGTTTCAATAGAAAAAAGAGTACCGACTACTTCTCTGTCATTGGGTTCACTATGACAGATAGTGATAATCGTACCTTTACCGTAATCACCTACAGGATGTTAGTATTGTTTTCAACTCATATTCCACTACCTCTCAGATCACATACATACCATTTTTTCATTCCATATAACTACACGCCGGTGTTTTTAAAAAGGTTTATGAAAATAAATGTTAAAAATTTCTAGGGTATTCGAGGGTTAAAAAAATGATCACTTTCTCCAGTGAACATACGCAATGAGTTTGCACATAACCGAGTTGAAGAACAGAACGTTTCCCGCTAACAACTATGAAAAAAAAGTGGCCTACCAGTCAGAGGGAAATGCCACAAGTAAAAATGCGTATAAAATTCATAATCAGTTTACTTTCGTATACTCATTGGCAAAAAGTGATAATTTTTTACTCCTCCACAATCCCCAGAATATCCTAATATTTGTTCTGCGATACTCTTATTTTAAACGCAGGAGCAGTCGTAGAAATGAAAACTGAAACGTCTAATTTACAAGCCGGGAGAATTTTTAAGTAATGTGACATGTATGCTGAGGACTTACTCGCTGGGTTCTGTCAGGTACGCCTTCGGGTTATTCTGGCACAATTTTTTCAAGAAAGCATCATATGAGTAACATTGTGTGCCCACGATAGATGAAGAATTGCTGATAGCGTTGGCAAACAACATTACGGCTCTGTTATGACTGCAGGCGAGACTGTAGTCCAACGCAGGAGATGTGTCGATATCTGTAACCAATAGGAGATTTCATTAAATCAGGGCGAAATGAACGGAACATGAAGATCAAAGCGCCTCTTATATTTTAATAACACCTTGGCTGCTTATCGCTAAAATATAAAAAAGGGTTTCTTCCAGAGTAATATTGTCACAACTCTCGAATGAGGAATGAGAAATGATTACCAAGAAAGAAACAGTACACAAATTTAAATTCAAATTCTAGGCAATTAAAGTTTAGTGTTAGATGGAAAATTCCCAAAGTTGGTTTTTCCTTTCTCGGATACGTACGTATATACGCAATAATACACGTAGTATAAGGAAAGTAATGTAATACTGCGCGTAAAAACTGCGGATTTTCGGCAGAAAAAAAAATTATTGCCGGGACTTGATAGCGAAAAGCTGATCAATCCAGTTGCTAAATTAAGAAAAACCAATCTTCTAACACGTGGTGTAGTCAGAAAGCATGTTTCGTGGGTTTTAGACGTCGAAAAATCGATTGAAAGCAAAACGTCCGCCCGTCTGTCCATCCGTCTGTCGTATGTGAACAAACCTAGTGTCTAAATCGTGCGTAAGATTTTTTTCCAAATTGAAGAAATCCCTGCATTTTTTGCGCGAGTCAAAACTTTGCGATTTGAAAAACATTAATTACTATTTGAGGAAATTTATATGAAGCACTCGCAACATTTTCAAAATATTCTCAAAAACGCTCCAAGTTTTATCTTGAAATTTCGTGTAAGAATAGAGTTAAATACACTTATGAAGGCGGCACAGGTCAGATTTTCAGGATTAACTCTGAAGTTTCGGAAATTGTAAAAGTATGCATTTTTGCGGCAACTTCTTACAACTACGATATTGCAGATAGAGATTTTTCCTACAAATGAAATTTCTTGTCATAAATAGTTGTTTCATTAAGATCATGTCTACTTTTTTGTAAATAGCAGTAGTTTTCGTGCAATAGTGGGTGCAACATTTTCGTTTAAAAAAAATTACAAAACCAAAATTTTCTTGTAAACAGCTCCAAATTTTTTTTCTTTCGAGTTTTGGTAAAATTAGTGCTAAATGAACCCTATGCCGTTATATAAACGCCATATTGCTCTATTCTTTGTTTTTTCAAAACAAACTTCTGCACACCCGTGTACAAGTGAGGTATTCCCTGTGCAACCAGAACATTTGACGCAGACGGGCTGTACGCACCGAGTTTGTTGCATCCGGGCTGCAAGCGGTGGCCGTCGTGCGGCATGAAGTCCACGGGGCCCGTCATCTTGTTGGCGCCCAGCCGAGACCAGTCAGTGTGCAACGCGGTCACATAGTCAGCGTCCGTCGAAGAGATAGGATCCTGGCACCCAAACATGGTCGGGTAGAACAGCGGGCCCGCCGGGTCCAAGCCTGCCAGCACCAAACAAATTTCTATTAAAACACACAAATGTTTCATATTTGATAAAATTACAAAGATCGTTGTAACGATTGGGTAAAAGGGTGTAGAATCTCCTCAGGTAAATGTTAAGATTCGAAGGTGTATTTGTCACTAATAGTTTGGTGAATGGATCCAGCAAAGGTAATAATATAGTGCACTGAACGAGTCTTCAAATGAAGATAATAATTATCTTCATGAAAGTAATTATTACTTTCATGGTTTTGAGCGGACTTTGATGATCGAAATCATCGCCAAAATCTATCAATAAAATGCCCTGAAAGTGCTTTACAAATGCTCTAAAAGCAAGGAAAAGTGACGTAGAAAAAGTGATCAAAACCTGCATAGATGAACAACATAATCTGTTGGATATGTTATTGAGCAATAAAGTCTTCTTTCTTTGGTTTTTCACCAGGAAATCTCTTTGTTTATCCTAAAATCAGCTGACCCGACAATAGCGTCGATAGGCGTCACATGAACCTTAAATTACATACTTACAACGGCTGACATTATAGCTTTTGAGCGAAGAACAGAATAGGCTACTGAGTATTTCTGTGAAAAACATTTGTTTCAATTTATAATTATTGTTTGTAGCAAGTGATTTTAAAGTCGATGAACTCAGCGAAAAACGCTTTCCAAATTACGAAAATTAAAAAAAAAAGTTTAATTGACCGAATTCCAAGAAATATGCAAACAAACTGCAATACAAAAATGGGCCATTTGCTTTTGTAACATCATAAAATTAATGGCTATACAAAAAGGTTCTGTTCCAAAGTGAAAAGAAAAAAATGACATTACGTTAAAATCCGCCCTCTTGTCATGAAGATTGGTAATCAGCTATTTGAGAGCCGCCGCAACTTGATCCGTTTTCCCTTCAACTTCTGTCTGTGTGTGGTTCCTTGAACGATATGAGGAATTGCGAATGGGAGAATGATAGCGAGAAGGACGGAATGAATGCTGATGGTGCCACGAGTGGCAGGGGAAATGGTAGACCCCCCAGGAAAGTACCGCAAACTGGTTTTTTACTCGGATGAACAGAAAAATGTTCCCAGCGTTCGCAGCGGGATAAATCGTCACCGCAACATCATGAGTAAGTGTGGCCAACTCTGCGCAAAAGGGTTTCAGATAATAACTATCATGAGGAAAGTTTCTTCTTTTATATACTTGTTGTTTATCTCACAAAACACTAGGTAAAAAAATTCACTCGATCTACTCCGAACAAAGCTAATCATTTCTTTGGTTTCTTTCGTAAAATAAGATGCAGAGTCTTTGAAGAACGTGAAAAGTTTTGTTTTTTCCAACAAGAGACAATTTTTAAATTTTAGATTTGTGATGAAAAGCCACAACTTGTTACTAGTGAATTTTGTTTAATTACTACCCAGAATTGAATCTGGACTATCATCACTGTATTTGCTGCATTTTGAGTAAAGACGCTCTGAGATGTATTGGCATAGTAACGGCGTTAAAAAATATTTCTCTAGAAGAACATAATGAATGCATTTGCGATGAAAAACTAAGTTAAGATATGTTTTATCAGACGAATATAACAGCCCCAACACGTGTTTCAAACTGCTTTCACGCTGATGAATATAAAAGTTATGGCACTTGAATGCAGGATTACATATTTTCAGGCGTATGAAAATAGAGATAATGGGACTGGATTCAAATTCGGAATAATTTCCGGGCTGATGAAAATGAAGATGATGTCTCTGAAAAAGAGTTTAAATTCATCTTCCTTCTGGAAATTAATGGAGAATAGGACAATGTACATGGTACAAAAAACGCTTCCTCTGTTGAAATCCCTGGCACTCAAACGTGGTCCAAAAGACTTTCAAACTGAAGCTTAAGGGCTAAGAATCTCCGTGCAGGTGAAGATGGCGTTGCGTGTCGCTCACCGATGATGAAGCGCGGGCGGCTGGGCAGGTTGCGGGCGATGTGGCCGGTGACCTGCGCGCCCAGGCTGTGGCCCACCAGGAGGCCGATGGTGACGGTGGGCGGGAGCCGCGCCAGCGCCTCCGCCACCGCGCGCCCCACGCGCGACACCATGGTGACGGCGGCGCCGTACTCCAGCCACGTGCCGCTCTCGTGCCACGCCACCAGCACCAGGTTGAAGCCCCCGTTGCGGTGGTACGCTGCACAGCAGGACGAAGAAATGAGATTTTCGTAAGGAGGGGCATACGGCGTATTATACTACAAAGACTAAACAGGACGAGTTATTTCAGGAGTAAAGGATCAGCACCGCAGATTCTTTGCATCAAAGAAAATTTGTTGTGTGAGTTTGGCGAGCTGCACTTGGTTACTGCACGGCTGCATGTTAACCAAATTTGATTTTCCTAAACGCCGAGAAGCCTGTGATTCTGGTGAGCGCAATGGGCAACTTTCAGAAGAAAAATACATTTTGTTTAGAATCAAGTTTCGAAAAAGAAAAATTTTTTACTTGTTCAATCTCCCGATCAAATTTGCCACCAAAGCGCAGCCCCTAAAAGCTTTCTTCCCGCGTGGCCACCCACCATTAAAAATACTTTCGCCAACCTTCTCAGAACAAAAGGGCAATAAAAGCATTAGGCCAGTGACTTCCGCGTAAACCGCCGTTCCCAAGGGCCCACGCCCGCCGAGATCATTGACCGCCGTTTCTCGGCGCCGCCACAGTGGGGGATTAAGCCCTCATTAGCCTAGGACTGGGTCACCCCGGCGCGCGGCGCCCTTCACACCTCCATCGCTCGCTACGTGGCAAGCCACCCAGAAATGTATACAAATATTTCTGGGAATCGCTTCGGGCCCCCTCGCGAATACAACCCCGTTAATGCATCTCACCGACAAAGAGATTTTCAAGAGCACTGCCGACGCGCCGCTCCGCTCCTTGGCCACCTGCAGGCCAGATGCCTCAATTCCCGTGGGAAGGAATTCTCAAATACAAACGGGCCGCCACCGCGGGCACCTCACGTGACACAGCCTTCGTTTCCGATCGCCGTTAATGTCACGTGACACTCCTCTCCCCGGGCCCTAAGGCGCATCACGAATAGGGAGCCGATCGCGGGCACGTAAAACTTTCCCGCCTTACGATAGGCCCAAGTCATAGCCATGTGACTCTCCCCTCCACGGCCTCAATCACACCCCCAAATTAAATAAATACCACGACTTCGCTCCCACATGGCAGACTAGACAGAGAATTGAGTGAATAGACGGAGAACAATCGACATAACAGACTGACCAACAAAACTCAACAGAGTCGGCTGTTCCTGCTTCGTCTATCAAGGCGATTAGTACGGCCAAATGAAGCCTGCCCCAAATTCGTGCCACTCGCGGGCCGCAGCCGCCACCTGGCCGAATTCACGGCAAACTTCACCACCAGCTCCGGTCATCTGAGTCCGCGTCCATGCCAATTCGCACCACCGAACTGCCTGGAGCCAATCTCAGCCCGGACATCGACACACTCAGCCGAGTGATTTGGGTTGGTGCCTTGCTACAAAACTGTAAGTAATCTAAACCCAAGTGTACTTCAAGAAAGAAGAGCAGTCAGTAAAACTATACACTTTCAAAGGTCCTCCGGCTCACCATTAACCAACCAGTTGTATTTACGAAGTTGATATGCAATTAAATTTATTTATTCTCATTGTATATTGTATATCATTCCCCTAAAGGCAAAATATCCCCTGAAACCCGTTCTGATCCCCGTATATAGGCGGACTCGCAGCACGGCACCTCCCAGTGCTGCATCTGCTACATTACTTGATGCTTGAATAAGAGTGAGTCGAATAACAGCGGGAGCCTCTGAATTTGTGACACGTTCTGGCAAACGTCTCCTACGTTGCCTATTGTAGAGGATTTTTTTAGGGATAAAAAATAATTTAAACTTGAACATTCAATTAAACCCGCGATGAAGTTAATTTTCTTTGCACTAGTATTTACATGATTGTCAACTTCGAAGGAAAAATAGTGAAATAAGGAGAAATCAACATATTAATTAAATGAGTACGAACAGATCATAGCTTCATGATGCTGTAGTACCAGAATTCATTCTACACACAAACACAACCTTCGCCTTTACACAATTTGAAAGTCTTCATAATACTAAAATAGGATATTCCGAAACTTCCATGATGTGCGAAATCATAAGAGTTTGAAAGTGGTTTTCAGAGCGTTAAAACTAATTATGAACGCTGGAAAGAAGTTGAAAACGTCCGGAACATAATCAATACATATTTCGAAATGATTATTGCTTCCTATTGAATATTTCACTTAAAATTAAAACCGTGTTATACGGCATTGCGTTTACATGCTAATTTGTCATTTTCTACTATACGTTCAAACTTCAAATCAAATCCAATACAATCTTTAAATGCCTAAATGTTTTGTCTCCGTCCACATCTACCACCGATTTTCGTAATATTACGTAACTGTTATCAATAATACGCAAGAGTGTGTGTTGTGTTAACACTTCCGTTTACCTAGATAAGCAATTCCTCAATCATGACGGAGCATCAAAGGGCAGGTTCAAAATAAAATATTCAAGATTTCATGAGAAAGAAACATTATGTTAAAATTTTAATCAAAAGGGAATTGCTGTACTTCTTATTATGGCAAATGTTTCCTAATATGAACATTTTTATTATAAAAATGTTGTTCTTAAGTGTGCCTTTGAAGTTTCAAAACAAAATTTATATTTCCCTCATTCTCATACAATTTTCGTAATTTTTCTTGTGTGAAGCGATAACCGTTAGGTTTCAAGAGCAGAAGTCACTCTCACCTTTCACAATTTGACGCGAGTATACGTTGTAAGGTGTATTGAGCCAGCCAAAGGAATAAACTGCCATCGGTAGATCTTTTTTCCAACGCAGGTGGTTGACCAGTTTCGGTGCATCATTCAGAGATACTTCGTAGCGATCGGTGATAGATCCTCTGTAAATATCCAAAGTAAAAGATGTATACAATTTTACAATTGCTAATACCAATTTAATATAAATGCAAATATAATTATGTGGAATTAACAGTATATATAAGTTAAGTATATACAGTATATACAAGTTAATATAATTTTTCATTATCCTGTGAAGTGCGCGGTTAAAATCTAAATAAAAATTATCAAGGGCAAATTAAGTACTCACCCGTAGAAGAATACTAATTTTACTCTTGTCAAGAGAAATTTCACTAGAACAGAAAAAATAAGAGTTAGTATGTATTGTATCTTTATCATTTAAGATCTCTGAATTCCGACAAGGAGAAAATATATTCTTAGCTGTACGTACCTACCATTTCGGGTACCGGCATGCAGTGTTTAGCCTGTTCCATAGCTTGGTATGTATTCGCAGAGACATTTGCTATGGAATACTTGTTTATAAAATCATTAATTGGGTTTTCAAGTAAATTATCTAAAATACTTCTACGACCTTTGCCTGAAAAATATAAAATATAAATTAATATTTTAATATTAAAAAGGTATAATTAGCGTTTTTAAGGATATTGGAATTTAATTGAAATATGAAAATTTGTTGAATGTAGAATCATTGTTAAACAATCTCTATCCTTTTTCAGAAACAGAAAAATAAGAGAAAAAATATTTTATGAAAACAATCCGTTAGTGACAAATGTTAGGTGCAATCATCAAAACACTCTCACAGAAGGCGGCAAACGATTGAAAAAGCGTTTCATAAATTATTGGAACGTTCATGAATAGAAGGTATTCTAAAATAATAATAATAACTACAATAATAACAATAACCATAATAACAATTATAACGATGATGGTACTAATATAATGTAATGGTTGAGTCTAATGGCTACTAGAGTTAGTAATGTGCCATTGATTGGCTACGTGGTAAGAAGAAGAAAAGGAGAGACTCACTCTTCCCAACGGCGAGCGCTGGGGCAAGAAGCAGCAGCAGGAGCAAGGGGCGGACGGACTGCATGGTGCGGCAGGTGGCGACACTCTGAGGCTGAGGTGTATCTTTACTTGCATCGACACCTCGCATCGGCCCTGCGCCGCCCCACCCCGCCCCCACCTGCGCTGCCCTTCGCCCCCGCTGCTTATGCCGCTCTCCGTCAGCTTCCGGCGAGGAGCTGCCGACTCTCCACCCCCGCCCCTACTCCCCAGCCGCCACGCACCGGATCGGTGCTTACGACGCCCTCCGTCAGCTTCCGGCTCGGGGTGGCTCACTGCGACCCCTGCACGCCCTGCTGCCCTGTTTCCTTATAGTGACGCCCTACTGCGGTGCAAACAATTTTATGTAAAGGAACATTTCGGGGAATGGGCTCCAAGAAAGGGTGCGAAGTTATCATGGCCTCTCCCATTCATATATTATAGAAAAAGCAAAGGTGCTAAACAGCATATATATATATATATATATATATATATATATATATATATATATATATATATATATATGCTATTGTAACCGTACCTCCTCACCTCACCGTACCGATTACAAAAGTAGATCTGTCATTTGCCTACTTCGCGACGTGTGATTACACCGTCACGCATCCCTGGGAATATCTCAATTTACGGATAAACTTCCCTATTGGTAGTGGGTTCGTCTTTGTTAAACTACTGATCAATTAACAAGCCAACACAATTTTCAGTTTTAAATGACAAATAACATATATTCTATTGAATGAAAATCACTGTACAAATGAAATTCACAGATCCTCCTATGTTCTCATTTTTCGTAAAATCATGGTAGCTAATTCCCTACCTAAACTGCAGTTTTTCACTAAAGTAATAATAACTCAGATCCCTGTTTACAAGAAAACAAGCAATGGATACATATTTACACTTCACAAAGAATATCACACATGAGACACACAAATCATAGTACAAATATTCATTCTGTAAAAGAAAAATACATACACACAATACTCGAAATTCACTACTACCTTTTAAATCACTAATTACGTTACACTCAATAGTCACATTTGACCTTCGGCTTCTACATAGCCTTTCAACACAAAATTTTGTTTCATAACGTCTCTTAAATGATTTGAATCATTAAAATATGACTCTAAATAAATAATTCTGTACAAAACAACTTCTATCATAAACATAAAGAATTACTTTAATCTGATTCTTGTTACGACTGTCGAAAAGAAATAAAACCACTGGCTAGCAAGACCAATGTTCTAAGAAACTTGCCCGATCAACGTCTGTTTTTGAGGGAAGCTCACATTACGTTTTGGCTAGTATAATGATAATCCTATCTCACAAGTTTTTTCCAGACTGAAATCTAATGAGTGTTCTTTCTGTGACTCACAACCGGCGAATTCCTCAAGTTGGTCCCGCGCTGTGTAGCTGGCCCGTCGCGCGACCCTCGCGCCTCAAGGTCGTCGTTCTTCTGCAAGGTCCCTGCGTTGCCTGTCGCACCGAAACTGAAGTACTCCGAACACCGTCTCCCCGTCGTTCGACGAAAATTCACCACAGCTTTCGCAGAGGCGATGGTCGCATCAGAATGCGAGTCCGAAACTCCAAGTTATGACTTCGTAATGGCAAAAGTCAAACTAGTTGTTGGATAATCCGTCTTTCTCATAACTCTCAAAATTCCATCATAGGATTTCCAAAGTGAAATTCCCAAAAATAAGAATAAAGAATATATATAAAGTATGAAATATATGAAAAATATGAAAAATATGAAAAATATGAAAAATATGAAAAATATGAAAAATATGAAAGCTGTAACAAAGAAGAAACATGTCCTATGTTACAATAGTCCTCTTTTCTAGCAACAAGAATGCAGCAACGTGGTTTACAGATTCATTTCGATCTATTACCGCCGTCGTTCTTTCATTCATTGCATTCTTGTTTAATATTCATTTACTAATTCCATGTAATCTCACGATATTCACAGTGCGTAAATCCATGAAAAGTGCTCAGTCAATTACCTTTTATTAAAGCTTTTGTGTTCCGCAATCTTCGCGTGTCCCTCGTCGACTATGTGGCGTACTCGTAGGCAACCGTTCTCCTTGACGACTCGAACCAGAAAGAGAGCGAGCTCTTTTGACGCAAGTTCACGCCACGTCCGTATTTCCACGAAAATTTCCTGATTGACTACGGTCTGAGTGCGTTCAGAAATCCTTCTCTGACTTACGCCATCTCTTCGCCACTGTAGAAACTACGTGTAGGGCCTAATGTCAGGTATTATTGCTTCCATTTTCCGTTGGTTATAAATGTGACCGGCGACAAGCGGTTACAATATATGTGTATATATATATATATATATATATATATATATATATATATATATATATATTAAAGTTTTGATAAAGAAATTACGATGGATACGAGAAGTAAGAAATCGCGATCTGTAAACTTGAACGTAATGGCGACCGAAGCAGAATCTGCACGCGAATCAATAGAGGGAGCGTCATCGGAAATGGACATTGTAGAGGTAGCATCGGGAAAAGAAGATCCTAATAATTTAATAATAAAAATGATGGCGGATTTAAATGCAAAATTAGGCGTCATGTATTCCGACCTGAATATTAATTAGAAACAAATAGTGCTAAATTAGAAGCAAAATTAGAAACCATGAACGCGGACATGAGTTCTCAATTAGAAAATAATAATGTTAAGCTAGAAAATATTGGATGTGAATTAAATAAACGTCTGGATGAAAATCAGAAAAAATTAACGCAGGAATTGAAAAACTTGCAAGGGGAAATTCGGAGAGAAATTGCGCAATTACGTTCAGATAAGTCAACAGAAATTAACAATATTTATTTGAAGATTGAATCCTTGAGTAGTTTAACTACGCAAGATTGTCAGGAGCAGGAAAAGTTTAGTATAAAATTTTTATTCAGAATTGACCGGCTTAAAGGAAAATATGTCGGAATTAGAAGATATGGGGCGACAACAATGTGAAAAGTTGACAGGCGCCGAGTCGCGTACAATTCAGTTGTCAAAAACTACGCAGCTACATGAACATAGAATTGGCGATATTGAAGTTAAATTAGGAAATACAGATTGCCAGATAGAATCCCAAATAAAAGAAGGGTTAAAGTACATTAAAGTAATGGGAAATGATAGATCCGAAAAGGAAATAGCGGATTTAAAACATCAAATACATGAATTAGGGAACGAAATCATGATGGCGCGTACGCAGGGAAATATTGTGACTTCAATAGCGTTTTTGGCAATTCCAGGTTATTTAAAGTTTCACGGGGATACTAGAGAACAACCATGGTCGTTTTTAGCAAAACTAGAAAGTTATTTTACTATTAATAATATCCCTGAGAAACTAAAGATGCACGTAGTCGGACAGGCAATGTCAGGGAAAGCGCATCATTGGCTGACATCTTTAATTCGAACCAACAAATTACGGGGAGTGGAAGGACAAATTCTTGAAAAGATACTGGAATGAAAGTCACATATTTGAACTAAAATATCGACTGATGGGGGAAAGGTATCGCAGGAACAGTACTGAATCGATGTCTGATTTCGCGACGCGGAAGATAGCAGCATTTAAAGCGTGCGAAGAGAGGGCGGATATGGATGAAATTATGAGAATTATTATTCGCCAATTGCCGACCGGGATTCAGAACTTGTTATGGAATTCGATGCCAGGGAATTCCAAAGATTTCGTCGAAAGATTAAGCCGCTTTGATCAAACATTGATGGGGGAATATGAATGAGTAAATAACAACAGTAACAACCCTGATAACAATAAAGGAGAAGGGAAGAGTTACGATAATAATGGAAATCCGAAGATTTATGGCCCAGGGGGGAAAGAGGATAGGACCAATAATGGTAAATTTGAGCAGAAGACAGGAAATAACTTTTCCTGGAAATCTAAGGATGAAAAGAAACACGAATATGTGGGAATAAACACGATCGTTCAGGAAAACTAAAGAAGTTCGGAATAGGTAGGCGGGATATTTCGGACGGAAATGTTGGCGAGGCAAAGGTAATTTTGACTATTGAAAGTGTTGAAATATCGGCAGAAGATCTCTTAAGGGAAGATACGGACAGACAGTTAGAAAAGAGCACGTGTTTGATTTTAAAGGCGACATTTAGGAACATGGCGACGGAGGTGTTGATCGATACTGGGGCGAACGTTTGTGCGGTGTCACAAGAGTTGTACGATCGAATCAAAAGGAGCGGAGCTGAAATCGCAGAATTACCCACTAAAAAACTGGATATTCGAGCAGCTAACGGCAGGCGCATTGAGACTAAAAGTCGACAAATTTGGGTAGAATTAGTGGTCCAAGGGGTGACGATCCAGTTTCCGGCAATTGTTGTAAAGAGTTTAATTCGTTCAATTATTCTGGGGATCGACGGCCTAAAGATGTATAATGCCAAAGTCGACGTAAGTAACACGTGTATAACGTTACAAGGTGATCAAGGGCAACAACATTGTTTAGGGGTCGGAGAACCGGAGGACGAAACTCTGTGTATTTGCGACATTGCAGAACGTATCGAAGAAACCGGGAACCAATTCCACATAGCGGCAAAGGTGCGGTCGACGAGAACGGTATTGATAGCAGTAGCGCAGTTGAAGAAGTGATCGGCGAATATCAGGATGTTTTTGGAAATTCTACAGATCCAGTCAAGGGGTATCAATTCGAATCTGAGCTAATAGTTAAGGAGCCTTTTAATGTTAAGCAATATCCGATTCCCCAAATGTATAAAACTGAGGTCAGGAAGCAAATAAACACGATGCTCGAGGAAGGAACTAAAAAGAAATCGATAACTCCGTATGTAAGTCCGATTGTGATAGTGCGGAAGAAGAATAACGCCATTAGGTTTTGCATAGATGCTAGAAAATTAAATATTAAAACCATTGCTCGTCGCGAAAAACCGCCTAAGCTAGAAGAAATTATACGGAAGATCAAAGGAGCTAAGATATTTACTGGTGGAAAATGGGAGCATGAAATGGAAGAAAGGGAAGTCCGGATACGTTTTACGACAGTCAGAAACCAACAGGCGAGCCCAAACGAAAGGGTTATGAAACAAATTTCGCGGCTATTCAGAGTATATACGGCAGAACATCATAATCGATGGACGGAAGCGGTCCCTGTACTTAATTACGTCTTAAACCACATTCCTCATGGGAGTACGCGTTGTACGCCGTTAGAAGTTCATCTTGGAAGAACAAGTAGGGAAGATCCGTTTGTAGGACTGAAGATACCCGCGGAAATTAGTGGAAATCTTGACAGTGACCAAGATATTCGAGTTGTATACGAAAATTTAAAGGAAGCGGCTGCAAAGAGGAAATGAAAACAGAAACAGCACTTTATGGGAACGTACCAGGAAAATGAAGTATTAGTTAGGGTACCACAAGTGTCATCGGTAGATAAAAAACTATTTTATAAGTTTTTTACGCTACATAAAGGACCCTATAAGGTAGAAAAGGTTCTTAGTAAAAACGCGGTAATTTTGAAAAATGAGAAGATCGGCACATATAATTATCGGCACATATAATTATCGTAACATTAAACCCTATAAGCGGGACGACTCTTATGACTAGATAAACGATAAATAGTTTGCCATTAAATGTGTCATATTTTGTAAATAGTAGTGTATGTTATTTTATTGGTTTATGTTTTATATAATATGTCATGTTGTAAATAGTAGGTTAATAGTAGGCAATTGGTTGAGCAATGAACACAGGACCCAATGAAATGGATAATAAATATGTCGGCAATAAAACTTTCTAATTAGTTATAAGGCAGCAAGAATGAAGAGGGTGTGTACAGTGTAGTGAGTGCCAATGCAACGAAGGTACGAAGAAATTCAAAGTGTCAGTGATTGTGGTCTTGTCATTTATTTGAGTCCAGACAAATAAGATGACGCTTAGGAGAAGGGAAGTTGTGACATACCAATATGGCGACGTTTTATTACAGAATATTTGTCGTAAATGGGCAGGGCAAATAATAGGCAATATGGCGCCTTAGTAACGACGTCGTGGTTGTCAGGATAAACAAACATTAATCTGACCGAGGAGGCAAGGCAAAGCATTATGGGTTTTAAAAGGGAGGAAAAAATTCATTCGGTCGCATGTCGTGACGGTGAGCAGTTCGTGAATAGATTAATTTGTGCATGTTAGGACTATGCTTATTTTCTTGCTATAAACGGAAGATAGAACTGAGAGATTTTTCTGTGCTGTGTAAGCATAAAAGCACTAGATATTTATACGGTGAGAACGGGCATCAGACCTAATATAGTGGAGCTGGAACAAATATTTGAGCGGTGCGAAGCGGTGAATCGGCGGTGTTCGTCAAGAAAGAAGAGAAGAAGATTCGTGGTAACTGGACTTCGGGATTTCGGAGCTCCAAATACAATAAGGGAAGGCGTGTTTTCGAGGGAGTACCAATCAAGAGCATGCGAAGACCAGAATCGCTGTATAAGTTTCGAACCAGGTCATGACCAAGAAAGTTCTTAAATGTAATTTTTTTTCATTTTAATTTGCTGCATTGATAAGAAATAAACATTAAGTTTCTCTTGAAAGAAAGATAAAATGATTTTTATTGGCCAATTCAAGCTCATAAGTAGCTAGATCAAAATAATCTCTGTTTTCAGATTCCTCGTCATTCTCTATAGATGGCAGATCGGGTAATCGGCTATTAAAAGATAATAGCGATTATTTCTGACGTGACCCATCGACCCAGCTAGCGGGATAATATTCAGTTTTTTATCAGAGTAATAATAGTTAAAATATTATCGTAATCTTTTTCCTGCGCCCATGTTACTAGAAATTTGGAAACGGGTTACGACGAATCGCCAATAATTGTAGCAGTTAGGGGCATGTTTCAATACTATCTACCATCTCTCTCTCTCTCTCTCTCTCTCTCTCTATATATATATATATATATATATATATATATATATATATATATATATACCTTGACACATATTCGTTGAAATCACTGATTTTTCTATATTTTAAGAGGTGCAATATTTTGGAAATGTCTTCCTTCCAAATTTAACATTGAAGATAGATTTTTTCTTAATGAAATACGTTGTTTAAAGACCTCTTAAAATATGGTCATTTTTAATTTTTCGCAAATATGAGTTGTTTTCGTGTAGTTTTGCTCGAAATGTATGCAATTTAAAATTTTTGAACAATTATTTCTGCAAAAAAAGCCCTAAGTTTTGTCTATAAATTTTCTCCTCATGTGTATCAAGCGACGGTAAAAAAAATATGGTGCAAGTCTCATTTCCGGTAAACTCTCAGTTTTTTCGAAAATTGCGAAAAGTTAACCCTTTAAAGCTACAAAATTGAAGATAAAGATTATTCCTTTAGGCAAAGTCGGTTGTAAAAATCACCCCTTTAAAAAAGACAACAATATTTTTCAAAGGTGTATTAGATTTCGCATTATTGTTGACTAAAATTTGTGAAATTTCTAAAGACAGATTTCTCAAAATAGCTCCACATTTTTCTTCAAACGTTTTCCACGGATTGTAGAAGTGACGCTTAAAAGAATGCCATGGTTCTCATTGTGGTTGAACTCACTGAATTTTTTAAAATTGCCAATTAGGAACAATGTGAGATAGTATGGGCTGATTTAGTGTATCTAGTTAAAAAGTACATTATTTTCATACAGACGTTACTCAAAAACTATTCATTTCTCCAAAAAAAGTGTATACCATCCTTAAGGTTGCTTTAAAGTTCTGATATTTTAAACAAATTTAAGACAAACATTTCTTGTTAACAGGGTCCGACAATAAGAGTTTGTCCGTTGAACAATTTCCCGCTTTCTGGCACACGATTACAGTACATTCTTTCTGAGTAAAGGAGAAAATATAAAATTAAATGAGATTATACGTATCCGTGCTAATTGTGAAGACTTGAAACCACTGCAATAAGCATCATAATATTTAACGAGATATATCATATAGTTAGCGCGTATAAACCGCCAAACACTATTTCATTAAAATCTTATCAGGAAATATTTAACACCAACAATAATAATCCGATTGTGCTAAAGGAGATTTAAACAGTAAAAATACTACTCGTGTATATTTCGCGAATGTTTATTGCCGCCTGAATACTAAACTTAATTAATAGTAAGTACGATCTTAGACGCTTGTGGCAAATCACAAAAAGACTAGACATTAAAACGAAGCTAAATAAAATTAAAAAAAATAATTAAACTTAAATTATAAGACTACTAAATCAATGAATTTCAAAAAAGAATAAAATAAATTCATCCAAACTGTAGTATCGAATCAAAGGCAGGACTTCATAAAACGATTTTTATTCAATAACCAGGTACAATAGCCGAAGTTCCGTATCATCCGTAGAGTGTAACAAATGCGAAGCCGTCTCACCGTTGTCCAGAAGAAGTCCCAAAAGCCGTCGAGTCGTTGAATATCCACTAGAGATCCACCCTCTTCCGTAGAACACGTCGTCGTCGTAGCCGATCACCACTCTTCACACCGCAAGTCACTCGCCAGAGCACAGTCGCTATAATTGTCGCTCGCTGTCTGTCCTGGCGTCGGGTCGGAGACCTCTTAGAGCCCGCTAGGGCTAGCGGCCCGCCGACTAGCTGCGGAGTAGGGGCGGTGGCGTATTCCTACCCGCTTGCTCGTTCGTGACGGCCGCGCGCGGACAGCCCAGGCCGGCCCGCAACGGTCGCCTTCCTCTCCGGCCGAGGGCGGTAACGCCCCGCTGACGTCGCTCGGTGGCGGGTCTTTCAAACGCGCGCGGGCGGTCATGACACAAAGAGTAGATCATTATGGACCACAATTAAAAATCTCTGTAAAGAGAAATCTATCGTACCAACTTTAAAATACAACGACTCAAATCAACTCAACGACTCCGACAAAGCTGAGGTAATAGTTAAACATTTCAAAGGCACATTAACACCTAACCCTGTTTCAGTTCGTATACTCTACCAATCGTGTAATTAAGGATTTTCACCAAACAATTCAAACAGTACCGATAGCAACCTCATTAATTTCCCCTTCAGAAACCTCCAAAAACCCCCAAAATAAAACAAAAAAAATCAGCCGGTTACGACTAGATATCCAAAAGAACACTTAAAGAATTAAGCAAAAAATCTGTAGCCGCAGTAGCTGAACTATTTAATGCAGCTCTAAGACGACAATATTTCCCACAAAGTTGGAAAACAGCCATAAAATAGTTGGAAACTAGGAAAAAAAACAACAAACCCAACAAATTAGAGACCAATTAATCTTTTTCCATTCATATCTACACTTTTTGAAAAATTATTACTAGGTAGACTAATTAATTTTTTTAAATAGCAAAACACTCCCTTTAATCCACTTTGGCTTCCGATCTAAATATCCAACCAATCTTCCACTACTGTGCCTAACTGAACCTATAGCCTCAGCAATTCACCAACAAAAACGTATGTTAGCAATTTCCTTGGACATAGAAAAGGCCTTCCATACTGATCTCCTGTACAAGTTACAACAACTGTGAACTCCACAATAACTATTTAACGTCATTCATTGCTTTCTGGCCTACACAAAATTTAAAGTTAAAATAAACAATACACTTTCAACACAACATATAATAGACGCAGGGGTCCCACAAGGATCAAGGATTTTATTCGTGGTTCTTGAGCAAGTTTTTCTTTGCGTTTTTTTTCAAGCAGCTGCTACGAAAATAGTGAAGGGTGCGGAAAAATGATTATGCAGGCCTGACGCAAAAGTAAATGGAATTTACTAATATGAGAATTGCTGTGCCATTCTGTATCACCAATAATTGTAGTACGTGTAGTAACATGTGTTCCTTTCAACCGAGGTTATTGATGTATTAAATGAAAAAGAAGAAATTTAATCTTGAACCAATTCAATTTTTAGCGATAAAAAAACAATATGGAACTTTCTATAAAATGACAAGATAAGTTGACTAATTCTTAACCTACATTCTACAACTCAGATTTACGAATGAGAAATTGCACCACTCGATACAGAACTGAAAGAAGGCATATTTATTTTCTAAGAACAGCAAAATAATAAAGACAACATAAGCGGTAGTAAAGAATATTTAGATATTTAGATATTTATTTAGTCAAAAACAGTAAAAATGTGTGTGACGTATGGGATGAAAACACTGTATGTGACGTATGGGGGAGAAAATCATCTGCTCACGCTTTCTTGAGTTTCAGAATCCCTTTCCAATATTTTAACTATTAATAGTTGCAAGATAAAAATTAGTGTAATAATAATAATAATAATAATAATAATAATAATAATAATTATAATAATAATAATAATAATAATAATAACTTTTAAAAAGCGAGAGATTAACATTTCATAATCTAGATATTTTTGTTTTCGAGTTATATATTATACAATACAACTATAAACTAATTTATTATACTATATCATTGTTTTGTTAAAGTAAACATTATTTTTCTTTTTGACGATCAGCATAGTATCTAATTGGATAGAAACAATTTTGCAGCAGAAAAAAATTTTACTTTTAACTTAAATTTGTGTATCAATTTTAATTGTTTAATTTCATCTGTCAATCCGTTGTAAAGTAACGTCTATATATATTGTATGTGGATTTCTTGTAGTGAGCTATTGATACTGAAACTTGATAAACATGATTTCTACGTCGTATGTTCTGACTATAAATATCAGTAATGCATGAAAATCTGTTCCCACCGTTAAGTAAATCATTTTTGACAAATACTACAGATTAGTAAAGAAATATGCAAGGGAATAGTAAGGTTCCAATCTCAATGAAATGAGGCTTGCAGGGATCACGTGGTAGACATTTGTTCATTATTCAATAAATTTTCTTTTGCAATCTAAACGTCTGGGCACTAAAGGATGAGCTTCCTCAGAATATTATGTCATATCTCAGGCGGGAATGTACATTTGCAAAATACACACAACGAGCAGAATGAAAGCTGACAGAATTTGAAAGAATTCTGAATGCGTAACATAATGAGCTTATTTTAGTGCTTAATTCTGTTATATGCACATTCCATTTGAGGTTTGACTGAATTGAGAGATCTAGAAATTTGGTTACTTTAACATCAGCTAATTGCATATTGTTCATTTTCAATGGAGCATACGATTTCCGATTTGAAACGCAAAATTGCATTGAGAATTGAAAAATTGAATAATAATTATTTGTTCTGAGATGTAGAATGTGGGTTAAGAATTTGTTTAATAAGCTTGTCACTTCATAGTGAGTTCCGAATAATTTTTATCGATAAAAATTGAATAGGATCAAGATTTAATTTCTATGTATGGCTAACTTTACTTTCTAACATTTATGGCTATCTAACAATACTTTTTAACATTAACGGCTTATTATGACAATATAAAATCGGTAGAGAAAATTGCCTCTTGGCCTATTCCTACACTACAGTTTATTCGTTTTTCAAATTCCCCTTACAATCGATGGGCATACAAAAGACAGAAAACTTTTAAAAATATCTTTCTTCGACAATAACATCGAAAATTTCTAATTCCTCGCCTAATTTTGCTGTAAGGTACGCGTATGATAAAATAATATGGAAGTAATTGAATGTGGCGTCTCCGTCGCTGTAAACTGCTTTAAAAGTATTTTCATATGTTGAAGATTTTTTCCATACTTCATTTTATTTATTCTACCCTTGGTTCAAATATGTTCGTACAGAACCTCGCTTTGGGCTTACCAATGAATCTGAGTAGCTGTAAAATGTTATACTTCCGCTCAAAAATTCCCAACATCCAATGGCCTTCTATATGACCTCCATACGGAAAATGAACTGGTAATATTGCAATTTCAAAATTATAAAGGCAGTAAAAAATAATTGCAGGTATGGAAAGTGCGGATAGTAAGAATTTAGCACAGCTATATTTGGATTTCTAATTTGAACATAAATGATCACGTCTAAGCATCAAGTAAGGCGAAATTCTCTATTCTCCTTTGTTATTCTCTATTCCTATTATAAGATCATTCTCAATTAGTTTCTTAGAAAATTCTTACGCAAAAGCTTCTACAACTAGATTGAATTCTCCTGAGTTGCTTAACACATCCATGTTTTTCTCCCCCACAAATTCAGTCTGATTTGCGTTCTGAAGGGGAATACACACACACGTTTTAAGTCACATTAAGTTGAAAATAGATCTTTGCACTCTTCCGAAATGTACTATTCTCTAGTATTATACTTACATTTCTGTTTTTCTTTTCTTTCCTTCATATTCTTCAAATTCGATATTCCAAGGCAATTTGAAAATTTCTTATAAAAAAAAGCCATGAAGAATTTCTAATCTTAAATTCACAACAAATTCTGTCGCTCGAATTTCATTTCATTTTATTGGTTTGTAAACTATGAAGGTGCCAACCTAGTGGAAGAAAATAATGGTGCCGTGGATTGAAACTAACCACCGAGTACATAGATTTATTTAGGTGGTATTGGTTTAATTCTAAATCTACCCACTAAGATCGCAGCGCTTAAAAAGAAAAGCATGTTTTTCAAATTTTCTTTGAATTTTTCGCCGGATCTGAAAAAAAATTATTGCTTCCCCATAAGGAGATGGAGGCGAGTCAAACGACACTTGATATGTCTCGATTGGTGCACGGGAAGTACTCTAGCCGTGTGTGAAAAAACGCACATACGAACATTCGCACTCTCGGGAGATACTCAAATACTCTCCAGGGATTAAACATCTTGATTGACCTCTCACATGTGAAAAACACGAATAAAATAGATTTAGCGGATTACAAAACTCACAGACACAATTACATATGGAATATACCAATTACACAATTTACAACAGATAACACTAATGAGAATCTACATTATTGCATACACCAGAGACTATACCACTATCCCAATAATATGAGACTAGTAATTACACAGATCTATTACAGTAAACCAAACAAGGTGTGACGAAGTAGTAATAACCATTCCACAATTTGAATTGAAAGGTAGGTTCTGACAACAAAAAATTATAGTTCTACATTTGAATCTATAATATATACTTTTACAAACTATTTGTGAAACAGAACGGACGGGGCTTCATGGGAATGAGGGTACACTGTGAATAGAATGAGCTTTTTAAGGTAAATAAAAACACATTAACCTTTTTCCCTGAAATATATAAAACAAATATTTCCTTTGTCATTTTTCTGAGACATCTTCAGATAGTGTCCAGCAATTTTTTGAGGATTTCCTTCTTAGTAGGTACGTTTTTTTGTGATTTAATAAGATAGCATGTTTCTAAACATTTTTGGAGAACAAAATTATTTTTTTACTGTAGAAAGAACAAGAGAGAATTTCATATGTGACGGAATTGGTACATCTGGACAGCTCTCCATCGCACACAGCCTAGCAATCACACCCGTTCTTCAGACGTGGGTGGTTACTGAACATCAGAAACTGCAGCGCGGTTTTCCGGTACACATGAGTCTACAACAGTGCTTTGAGGCTGGGAAATACGCACAAAGCTCCGATGGCAAAATTGGAAAATTATCAATAACACATTCTACGGTGATCTATTCTTTTGAGGTCAAAGCAGCGAAGACATTTTTTGTTTCCGACATGATAGCATGAGTTGTTTCACCAGAAAGGACTTTCTGTGGAATCGTAGGACGGGGTGGAAATCGTAAAGAAAGAAAATTTCAGATGAAAAGAAACACGATAATATTACAGACTTTTTTTATTATCTAGATTAGCTATACTAAACAAGACACTTATTAAGTAAACTTAGTGAAAACACAATAGATGTTCGCAGTGAAGTTCTGTGAGAACTGAAGTCCCAACTTTTTTTCATATTTCAATGCCATTGTGTTGCACACGTCCGCGTTGCTGAGATGTTCAGGCTCCTTCCTCTCCTCGGCCGTAAGGCTCTGAATCTTTCGTGGTGAAGTAGAAAACGCCCGCATGCCTGAAAAGAAAAGTTCGTGCAAATGTCACTGCTCTAAAACAATTTTGAAGAATTCGGGGGGAGTTGAGTGCTTGTTTAGAGGTGCTTTTATACGAGTATACCCAGCTGGGTGTTTTTCAAAAAAAGTTTTTTTGCGTCATTCACTCGATTGGTAAGTATCGGTAAGATCCGTTTCGGATCATTTGCATGGACGCTGGCATGGAAAAGCTTCCTCACTATTTACTCTTAGTAATTTAAAATGCACAGATATTCTTTCATTACCGCAGCTTCACTTGGTAAGGGCTAGTCATCCACATTCACCCCACAACAGCAGAATATTAGCGTTCTTTTTTAGCAGCAGCGATGGATTTTCAACCAGCGCAAGGGAGGCTTGCCCTTGGGTGCTTACCTACCGGGCTGAATCCGGGGAGGGCAGGATGGAAAAGAAAGGGTAGGGTGAGGGATATAGAATTACTACATTTTCTCTTTGCTTTTGTTTCACGAAATTGAAATGAGCCACGCTTCAAAGGTTTATAAAAATAAATGTTAATAATTTCTAGGGCATTCGAGGGTTTAAAAAATGATCACTTTCTCCAGTGAACATACGCAATGAGTTTGCACATAACCGAGTTGAAGAACAGAACGTTTCCCGCTAACAACTATGAAAAAAAGTGGCCTACCAGTCAGAGGGAAATGCCACAAGTAAAAATGCGTATAAAATTCATAATCAGTTTAGTTTCATATACTCATTGGCAAA
Source organism: Teleogryllus occipitalis (assembly GCA_011170035.1). Lineage (NCBI taxonomy): Eukaryota > Metazoa > Arthropoda > Insecta > Orthoptera > Gryllidae > Teleogryllus > Teleogryllus occipitalis. The sequence goes on along the minus strand of BLKR01015705.1, from coordinate 12,033 downwards.
AAGTGATAAATTTTTACTCCTCCACAACCCGCAGAAGTTTCTAATATTTGTTCTGCGATACTCTTATTCTAAATGCAGGAACAGTCGTACAAATGAAAACTGAAACATCTGATATATAACTCGGGAGAATTTGTAAGTAATGTGACATGTATGCTGAGGACTTACTCGCTGGGTTCTGTCAGGTACGCCTTCGGGTTGTTCTGGCACAATTTGTTCGTGAAAGCATCATATGAGTAACATTGTGTGCCCACGATAGATGAAGAATTGCTGATAGCGTTGGCAAACAACATTACGGCTCTGTTATGACTGCAGGCGAGACTGTAGTCCAACGCAGGAGATGTGTCGATATCTGTAACCAATAGGAGATTCCATTAAATCAGGGCGAAATGAACGGAACATGAAGATCAAAGCGCCTTTTATATTTTAATAACACCTGTGGCTGCTAATCGCTAAAATATTAAAAAAAAGGGTTTCTTCCAGAGTAATATTGTCACAACTCTCGAAAGAGGAATGAGAAATGATTACCAAGAAAGAAACAATACTCAAATTTAAATTCAAATTCTAGGCTATTAAAGTTAGTGTTTGATGAAAAGGTCCCAATGTTGGTTTTTACTTTCTCAGATACGTACGTATATACGGAATAATAGACGTAGTATACAGAACGCAATGTAATACTGCGCGTAAAAACTGCGGATTTTCAGCAGAAAAAAATGATTGCCGGGCCCTAATAGCATAAAAGCTGACAAATCCAGTTGCTAAATTAAGAAAAACCAATCCCCTAACCGTGGTGTAGTCAGAATGCCTATTTCGTGGGTACTTGACGTCGAAAAATCAATTGAAAATCCGTCCGTCCGTCTGTCCATCCGTTTGTCCGTCCGTCTGTTCGTCTGTCGTATGTGAACAAATCTAGCGTCTAAACCGTGCGTACGATTTTTTTCCAAATTGGAGAAACCCCTGTATTTTTTGCGCGACTTAAAGCTTTGCGATTTGAAAAACATTAATTATTTTTTGAGGAAATTTATATGAAGCACTAGTAACATTTTCAAAATATTCTCAAAAACGCTCCAAGTTTTATCTTGAAATTTCCTGTAAGAATAGAGTTAAATACACTTATGAAGGTGGCACACGTCAGATTTTCAGGATTAACTGAAGTTTCGAAAATTGTAAAAGTATGCACTTTTTCGGCAACTTCTTACAACTACGATACTGCAGAGAGAGATTTTTCCTAAAATTGAAATTTCTTGTTCATAAATAGTTTTTTCATTAAGATCATGTCTACTTTTTTGTAAAATGCAGTAGTTTTCGTGCAAGAGTGGGTGCAACATTTTCGTTTAAAAAAATTACAAAAACAAAATTTTCTTGTAAACAGCTCCAAATTTTTTTCTTTCGAGTTTTGGTAAAATTAGTGCTAAATGAGCCCTATGCCGTGATATAAACGCCATATTGCTCTATTCTTTTGTTTTTTCAAAAACTTCAAAAATGAAATATTTTTGACTAGTCTCTCACGTCTGTAAGACTTACGTTAAGGCGATTTCTTCATGAAAATATCTTTCATGAATAATTTTTGATGTGGATAACTTATTGTAATTTTTGAAAGTTCAGGGAATACGCCTGGAATATGACCAGAACCATTTTTACCATAATTTTTAACCAAATAATAGAAAATTAAAAAAAAATTGCAGCCGTTTTTGACAAAAAAATTGTTTCAAATTGCTGATATACACACACAATTAAGCAAAAGGTCCTCAAATATTCGATAAATTGTATTACATGATGTTATTTCAATATATGTTTTTCAACAACCGATCTCATAATTACGTAAGTTTTAGCCACTTAACGGTAATTTGCAAAGGACATACTACGGTTACTCTTTTTGACGCATTAATTGGGATTCAATATGTTGTTTAATAATTGTTTTACTAATTCCTTCCAGTCAGGCCTTTATATTACGTTTCACATAGCGTTTCTTCACAAGGATATATACCTGAATGTGTTTATATTTGAGAAACAAATAATACAAATTTTACATGTGTCGGTTGAACCTAATTAGTAAGAAACTCATCGCGCACTGAAGTTTCCCAGATAACATTCTGTCGCAGTCAAAGTATTCGTTTCTTAGAAACTTGCAACATTTTTCTACACACCCGTGTACAAGTAAGGTATTCCCTGTGCAACCAGAACATTTGAAGCAGACGGGCTGTACGCACCGAATTTGTTGCATCCGGGCTGCAGGCGGTGGCCGTCGTGCGGCATGAAGTCCACGGGGCCCGTCATGTCGTTGGCGCCCAGCCGAGACCAGTCAGTGTGCAACGCGGTCACATAGTCAGCGTCCGTCGAAGAGATAGGATCCTGGCACCCAAACATGGTCGGGTAGAACAGCGGGCCCGCCGGGTCCAAGCCTGCCAGCACCAAACAAATTTCTATTAAAACACATAAATGTTTCATATTTTATAAAATTACAAAGATCGTTGTAACGATTGGCTCAAACGGCGTAGAATCTCCTCAGGTAAATGTTAAGATTCGAAGGTGTATTTGTCACTAATAGTGAGATGAATGGATCCAGCAAAGGTAATAATATAGTGCACTGAACGAGTCTTCAAATGAAGATAATTACTTTCATGGTTTTTGAGCGGACTTTGATGATCGAAATCATCGCCAAAATCTATCAATAAAATGCTCTGAAAGTGCTTTACAAATGCTCTAAAAGCAAGGAAAAGTGACGTAAAAAAAGTGATCAAAACCTGCATAGATGAACAGCACAATCTGTTGGATATGTTATTGAGCAATAAAGTCTTCTTTCTTTGTTTTTTTACCAGGAAATCTCTTTATTTATCCTAAAATCAGCTGACCCGACAATAGCGTCAATAGGCGTCACATGAACTTTAAATTACATACTTACATCGGCTGACATTACAGCTTTTGAGCGCAGAACAGAGTAGGCTACTGAGTATTTCTGTGAAAAACATTTGTTTCAATTTATAATTATTGTTTGTAGCAAGTGATTTTAAAGTCAATGGTCTCAGCGAAAAACGCTTTCCAAATTACGAAAATTAAAAAAAATGTTTAATTGACCGAAATCCAAGAAATATGGAAACAAACTGCAATACAAAAATGGGCCATTTGCTTTCGTAACATCATAAAATTAATGGCTATACAAAAAGGTTCTGTTCCAAAGTGAAAAGAAAAAAATGACAGTACGTTAAAATCCACCTTCTTGTCATGAAGATTGGTAATCAGCTATTTGAGAGCCGCCGTAACTTGATCCGTCTTCCCTTCAACTTCTGTCTGTGTGTGGTTCCTTGAACGATATGAGGAATTGCGAATGGGAGACTGATAGCGAGAAGGACGGAATGAATGCTGATGGTGCCACGAGTGGCAGGGGAAATGGTAGACCCCCCAGGAAAGTACCGCAAACTGGTTTTTTACTCGGATGAACAGAAAAATGTTCCCAGCGTTCGCAGCGGGATAAATCGTCACCGCAACATCATGAGTAAGTGTGGCCAACTCTGCGCAAAAGGGTTTCAGATAATAACTATCATGAGGAAAGTTTCTTCTTTTATATACTTGTTGTTTATCTCACAAAACCCAGGTAAAAAATTTCACTGGTTCTACTCCGAACAAAGCTAATCATTTCTTTGGTTTCTTTCGCTAAAATACGATGCAGAGTCTTTGAAGAACGTGAAAAGTTTTGTTCTTTCCAACAAGAGACAATTTTTAAATTTTAGATTTGTGATGAAAAGCCACAACTTATTACTAGTGAATTTTGTTTAATTACTACCCAGAATTGAATCTGGACTATCATCACTGTATTTGCTGCATTTTGAGTAAAGAAGCTCTGAGATGTATTGGCATAGTAACGGCGTTAAAAAATTATTTCTCTAGAAGAATATAATGAATGCATTTGCGATGAAAAACTAAGTTAAAATATGTTTTATCAGACGAATATAACAGCCCCGACACGTGTTTCAAACTGCTTTCACTCTGATGAAAATAAAAGTTATGGCACTAGAATGCAGGATTACATATTTTCAGGCGTATGAAAATAAAGATAATGGGACTGGATTCAAATACGGAATAATTTCCGGGCTGATGAAAATGAAGATGATGTCTCTGAAAAAAATTTAAATTCATCTTCCTTCTGGAAATTAATGGAGAATATGACATTGGGACTTGGTTAAAAAACGTTTCCCCTGTTGAAATCCATGGCACTCAAACTGGTTCAAAAGACTTTCCAACTGAAGCAAATGAAGCTTAAGGGCCAAGAATCTCCGTGCAGGTGAAGATGCCGTTGCGTGTCGCTCACCGATGATGAAGCGCGGGCGGCTGGGCAGGTTGCGGGCGATGTGGCCGGTGACCTGCGCGCCCAGGCTGTGGCCCACCAGGAGGCCGATGGTGACGGTGGGCGGGAGCCGCGCCAGCGCCTCCGCCACCGCGCGCCCCACGCGCGACACCATGGTGACGGCGGCGCCGTACTCCAGCCACGTGCCGCTCTCGTGCCAAGCCACCAGCACCAGGTTGAAGCCTTTGTTGCGGTAGTACGCTGCACAGCAGGACGAAGAAATGAGATTTTCGTAAGGAGGGGCATACGGCGTATTATACTACAAAGACTAAACAGGACGAGTTATTTCAGGAGCAAAGGATCAGCACCGCAGATTCTTTGCATCAAAGAAAATTTGTTGTGTGAGTTTGGCGAGCTGCACTTGGTTACTGCACGGCTGCATGTTAACCAAATTTGATTTTCCTAAACGCCGAGAAGCCTGTGATTCTGGTGAGCCTGTGATCTACCACCGATTTTCGTAATATTACGTAACTGTTATCAATAATACGCAAGAGTGTGTGTTGTGTTAACACTTCCGTTTACCTAGATAAGCAATTCCTCAATCATGACGGAGCATCAAAGGGCAGGTTCAAAATAAAATATTCAAGATTTCATGAGAAAGAAACATTATGTTAAAATTTTAATCAAAAGGGAATTGCTGTACTTCTTATTATGGCAAATGTTTCCTAATATGAAAATTTTTATTATAAAAATGTTGTTCTTAAGTGTGCCTTTGAAGTTTCAAAACAAAATTTATATTTCCCTCATTCTCATACAATTTTCGTAATTTTTCTTGTGTGAAGCGATAACCGTTAGGTTTCAAGAGCAGAAGTCACTCTCACCTTTCACAATTTGACGCGAGTATACGTTGTAAGGTGTATTGAGCCAGCCAAAGGAATAAACTGCCATCGGTAGATCTTTTTTCCAACGCAGGTGGTTGACCAGTTTCGGTGCATCATTCAGAGATACTTCGTAGCGATCGGTGATAGATCCTCTGTAAATATCCAAAGTAAAAGATGTATACAATTTTACAATTGCTAATACCAATTTAATATAAATGCAAATATAATTATGTGGAATTAACAGTATATACAAATTAAGTATATACAGTATATACAAGTTAATATAATTTTTCATTATCCTGTGAAGTGCGCGGTTAAAATCTAAATAAAAATTATCAAAGGCTAATTAAGTACTCACCCGTAGAAGAATACTAATTTTACTCTTGTCAAGAGAAATTTCACTAGAACAGAAAAAATAAGAGTTAGTATGTATTGTATCTTTATCATTTAAGATCTCTGAATTCCGACAAGGAGAAAATATATTCTTAGCTGTACGTACCTACCATTTCGGGTACCGGCATGCAGTGTTTAGCATGTTCCATAGCTTGGTATGTATTCGCAGAGACATTTGCTATGGAATACTTGTTTATAAAATCATTAATTGGGTTTTCAAGTAAATTATCTAAAATACTTCTACGACCTTTGCCTGAAAAATATAAAATATAAATTAATATTTTAATATTAAAAAGGTATAATTAGCGTTTTTAAGGATATTGGAATTTAATTGAAATATGAAAATTTGTTGAATGTAGAATCATTGTTAAACAATCTCTATCCTTTTTCAGAAACAGAAAAATAAGAGAAAAAATATTTTATGAAAACAATCCGTTAGTGACAAATGTTAGGTGCAATCATCAAAACACTCTCACAGAAGGCGGCAAACGATTGAAAAAGCGTTTCATAAATTATTGGAACGTTCATGAATAGAAGGTATTCTAAAATAATAATAATAATAACTACAATAATAACAATAACAATAATAACAATTATAACGATGATGGTACTAATATAATGTAATGGTTGAGTCTAATGGCTACCAGAGTTAGTAATGTGCCATTGATTGGCTACGTGGTAAGAAGAAGAAAAGGACTCACTCTTCCCAACGGCGAGCGCTGGGGCAAGAAGCAGCAGCAGGAGCAAGGGGCGGACGGACTGCATGGTGCGGCAGGTGGCGACACTCTGAGGCTGAGGTGTATCTTTACTTGCATCGACACCTCGCATCGGCCCTGCGCCGCCCCACCCCGCCTCCACCTGCGCTGCCCTTCGCCCCCGCTGCTTATGCCGCTCTCCGTCAGCTTCCGGCGAGGAGCTGCCGACTCTCCACCCCCGCCCCCTACTCCCCAGCCGCCACGCACCGGATCGGTGCTTACGACGCCCTCCGTCAGCTTCCGGCTCGGGGTGGCTCACTGCGACCCCTGCACGCCCTGCTGCCCTGTTTCCTTATAGTGACGCCCTACTGCGGTGCAAACAATTTTATGTAAAGGAACATTTTGGGGGAATGGGCTCCAAGAAAGGGTGCGAAGTTATCATGGCCTCTCCCATTCATATATAATAGAAAAAGCAAAGATGCTAAACAGCATATACTTTCTCGCATTATTTCTCACTTTGGAAATTTTCAAAAATATTGCAAATTTGACGAAACGGAGATCTGCGTTGGATTTGAGTCTACTCTACATACACGTGAAAAATTAAAGAAAAAATTGAAAAAGCTTACCAGAATTTTTTTATTTATTGCATTAAATTCATCCATAAATTTCGCGATTAAGCTTGTAGTTAGGGAGTTACTTTCTCTAAAACGCAGTGCAGTTAGAATACACGTGTTGTGTGTACTTACTACGACGAACTTTAATTATCCGTTCTTTGTCGTCTGTCCATCTGTTTGTCCGCCCGTCCGTCTGTGAACATTACCGTGTATACTAATCGTAAGATGTTTTCAAAATGATTATTTCCCGACTGATATGGCCCGAATTGAACGATGTGTTTCTGTAAATGATTCCTAAATTATCGGGATTATTGATATGAAGCTCCAAGGCCATTTTCAAAAATTTTTGCATGAATTACTCCAAGTTTACTTTCTCGCACTTCGTAAGAAGAGAATCATCATTACCTCATATAATTTTAAGTAGTATACACAGCTTTTACGGCCGTCACACGCCGCCAATATTTATAAATGAGGTCTATAAAGAAAGATAATTTCATTCCTGACGTGACGATTTGCATTTTCTCAAAATGTTTATGTCAAATGCAACCCGCGACACTCGGTCGGATTTTTTTAAAACTAAATCGTTCAATAACTCCTAAACGAAGCGTTTTTGGGTCTTAAAAACTAAAAATATTGAGGTCGAAAGCCTCAAATAATCGTTTCTCACATCGTAACTTACAAAATGTCTTCCTGGTCGTTGTATTACATTTTTGCTGATTCGACGTTTCTCGCTTCTATTCCACCTGTTCAGAGCGTGTGAAATCTGCAACTGTATGTGAAATTAAACTTATTAATTGATGATCTACGCAATTGAATTGCACGGGTGAACCTCTTTGCTCGGGAATAACGTTAAATAAGAATAGTTTGTATTGACAAGGGTGTATTGTGTTGTTGTCGATTACAAGGATATATATAGAACAAGTGACGGAGGATAAGAGGGTTTTGACGAAAAAGATATATTTCAGGCTTAACATGGAAATGGAAAAATAGGGAAGAAGGGGTGGGGTAAACACGCAAGGTTTCTCGCACGGCTATGCTAGTATTATGTAATCGGCGACGGAAAAAGCAAATTTTTGGCAGAAAAACCATTATTGCCTGACTCTAGGAATGAAAAGTGGATAAATCGTATTGCTTAATTTAGAAAAATCTTCTTACACGTGATGTAGTCATAATTCATGTTTTTTGGATCCATGATACCCAAAAATCGCTAGACGGCAAAAGATCTGCCTTTCTCTTCGTCTGTGGTCAAAACTAGCGCCTAAACCTTTCAGTCGATTTTTTACAAAATTGATATTCCTCAATCATTCTGAACGATCTCGAGATTTTGGATGTTTCAAATGGATATTTCGATATTTAAGGGTATTTTACATGAAGCGCCAAAAACATTTTCAATTTTTTCTAAAATATTGCACCATTTTTTTATTAATCGTTGTCTTCACATAGCGTAAAGCACACTTAAAATAATAGTGCTGATCTCTTGTGTGATGGTCTATTCAGACGCGTCCAATATTTAGACATTAATTAGAAAAAGGACGCTTAATTTTCTTATGTAAACATGGACGAACAAGTGAATGTGCATTAGTGGGATTTTATTTTCGTTAATTTAATTGCATTCTCAAGAGCGAGGCTCAAAGTGGACTATGGGAATATCAAAAAACAAAAATAGGACATATTCTGATAATGATAACATGTCGTAAAATCATACCGTTCAAAATTAAATAAAGTTCATTATGGTAAAAAAACACTTCCATATTAAAACACGACAGTTAGATGTTCTTGAAATGTGACAAAAAAACTACTAATATTTATTGAAATAAAAAAAGCTAGTCTTTAAAACGGGATTACGAACAGTGCAAATATTTTGGAACACTTTTTTGGGAATTATGGCAATACCATAAGGTGTATTAAAAGAAATTAACGTAAGAAGAAAGCGAAAATAAAGTAACACTCTAGTGGAAAGTCGTCTTCTGTCTTCAAACCACGCGGTCTGAAAATCGAAGGGAACGTCAGCGGGGATCGAGACGCTCTCCAAGACGCGTCGTGTGGTCGAGACGCTGAGGACTGAAAGTGTTTATGATTCGAAATATTGAAATGTTTTAGAATGATGGGAAGATGTATTCTTTTATGTTTTGTGAGGAACATTGAACATGAATTGCAGTGATCGCAGAATTGCCGAGCAGCAGAAAGGCAAGTTAAACAAAAAAAAACAAACAAAAAAAACATTTTCAAACATTTAAAATTTATAACAAGGCCAAGAATGTTCTAATTTTTAATATATTAAGAAAGACTTGGCCATGCATGTATTATTCAGAATCTATTTAATTGTTTTTAATCAAACTAGTAAAGTGCACTCGTATGGATGTTAAGATAATTTAATTGTTTGAATGTAGAAGGAAATATGTGTTGTAATGGTAATAATAGGGTATTATATATATATTTGTTGTTTTGTTTTGTTTTCTATGTATACTTGATGTTATAACTAGCGAAGAAAATTTCGCTAACATCTGAAAGAATAAGGAATAAATCTAACCAAATTTATTCGGTTTCTTAATAGAAATTTTATGGAATTAATATTTTATATGATAATATCTTAGCAAATACGGAGTAATTAAATTTTATACCTCTTCCCGAAAGAGTAATAATCTTTATTTCGATTTCCTGTATAGTATCGATTCGCGTGCTCACGACATTCAAAGATTCGTTGAATGTTGCCTCGCAACCCGCATTTAGAAAGATAACAGTTAATTATTACGAACGGGTGTGTTTATTTGTATAATTTCAGGAAAGGGTTTTAAAGGGATTGTGGGGATATATATATATATATATATATATATATATATATATATATATATATATATATATATATATATATATATATAGTGACGGACCGGGGTTCCAGTCCTGTTCAGCAGTAAATTTATAGTTAAGGGGACAAGTATTATTTTTTGCGAATGGGCTCTGGATTCATGCAAACATTGAAACAACAGGTTTCTAATACAGGCATCATACAAAACTTTATTACTATTATCATACAAACACTTTAAAATTATCTTAACTCTTAAGTCATCATGCTGAGAATCACTGCAGTCCCTGATTAAGTCCAGGCTACATTAGTTAAACGTAATACAAAATAAAACCTGTGTTCATTAGGCGGCGTTACTTTTCACGCCGTCCCCCTCTTGTTCGGCTTGTGTCCCAGTAGATCGGCACCACTCGGCGTCATTCGGCTGCTTCCCCGGCGTGGCGGTAATGCTACCGCGGCGGCGACAGCTCATTCCCACGCGTGCCCGACCGTTATCAGCCCGCGGTATCTTCATCCATGCGCTCTCGAAGTCTAGTTTTGATGCACAACTGTCGCACCATCGATTCCAGGAGCACGGAATCACTAATGAATTCGGCTTCAGTCCTTACCGGCGTGATATTCCGCTACCCTACCACCACGTGATTTTGCTCACCTCTGGCTCTCACTTGATACATCATCCGGTTCTTTTATGGACCCATTCCAATCACCTTGCCATAATCACAATATCATTTCTTATTACACTTAGCTCCACACCACACTTGTTCCCCACGATTCATCACAACGCCTTCCACATTCTTTACTTCTTCCACGTGCCACTTACGCCACACACACAGTTCTCTCAGAATTTCACTCCCGACGAACTTCCCGCTGACTCGTCCACAATCTTACTATTACTCTCTCTATTACGGCACTTACATCCAGTCGTCTTACATCTCATAACCTGAGTCTTTCTCCTTTCTCCCATCAGCCACATCACGCGCAATACTTCCGCATCCTTCCACGCAACCCCTCCAACTGCCGCTTACTCGCGTCTCCCTGTCCATTTGCTCTCGCGCCACGGGAAACTTTCTCGCACTGGGCGCACTGCCGTGCCATTTGAATTACCGCGAACACCTCGCATTTCACCTAGAAACGCGGCGCGTTTCTATATATATATATATATATATATATATATATATATATATATATATATATATATATATATATATATATATATATATATACCTTGACACATATTCGTTGAAATCACTGATTTTTCTATATTTTAAGAGGTGCAATATTTTGGAAATGTCTTCCTTCCAAATTTAACATTGAAGATAGATTTTTTCTTAATGAAATACGTTGTTTAAAGACCTCTTAAAATATGGTCATTTTTAATTTTTCGCAAATATGAGTTGTTTTCGTGTAGTTTTGCTCGAAATGTATGCAATTTAAAATTTTTGAACAATTATTTCTGCAAAAAAAGCCCTAAGTTTTGTCTATAAATTTTCTCCTCATGTGTATCAAGCGACGGTAAAAAAAATATGGTGCAAGTCTCATTTCCGGTAAACTCTCAGTTTTTTCGAAAATTGCGAAAAGTTAACCCTTTAAAGCTACAAAATTGAAGATAAAGATTATTCCTTTAGGCAAAGTCGGTTGTAAAAATCACCCCTTTAAAAAAGACAACAATATTTTTCAAAGGTGTATTAGATTTCGCATTATTGTTGACTAAAATTTGTGAAATTTCTAAAGACAGATTTCTCAAAATAGCTCCACATTTTTCTTCAAACGTTTTCCACGGATTGTAGAAGTGACGCTTAAAAGAATGCCATGGTTCTCATTGTGGTTGAACTCACTGAATTTTTTAAAATTGCCAATTAGGAACAATGTGAGATAGTATGGGCTGATTTAGTGTATCTAGTTAAAAAGTACATTATTTTCATACAGACGTTACTCAAAAACTATTCATTTCTCCAAAAAAAGTGTATACCATCCTTAAGGTTGCTTTAAAGTTCTGATATTTTAAACAAATTTAAGACAAACATTTCTTGTTAACAGGGTCCGACAATAAGAGTTTGTCCGTTGAACAATTTCCCGCTTTCTGGCACACGATTACAGTACATTCTTTCTGAGTAAAGGAGAAAATATAAAATTAAATGAGATTATACGTATCCGTGCTAATTGTGAAGACTTGAAACCACTGCAATAAGCATCATAATATTTAACGAGATATATCATATAGTTAGCGCGTATAAACCGCCAAACACTATTTCATTAAAATCTTATCAGGAAATATTTAACACCAACAATAATAATCCGATTGTGCTAAAGGAGATTTAAACAGTAAAAATACTACTCGTGTATATTTCGCGAATGTTTATTGCCGCCT
>BLKR01015704.1:0-55497 GCA_011170035.1 Teleogryllus occipitalis | reverse complement strand
TATAATTATCCTGAATACAACTATTAATGCTAGACAAATATGATATATGTTCTTTTCTCACTGTTAAGCAGGAATTACCCACATTTAAAAATATTCAATAATTTGTTTTGAAACAATTGAAATCTACAGCAATTCATAGTTTTAAATGTATGATTTCCTGATAACTATTTTGCAGGCTTTACCTCACTTAAACAACATAATCAAACAAATATTGACATTTTAATTTAAGCACATTTTGACAATTAATAAAGTAGTTAACATTGTAAAGCTATGTTGATAAATTATCTAATATTTCAGTAACAAGTATGTGACACGAACAACCGAGTGTGCGTAGTAGGAAAGTTTGACTGCAGAGTGGGCGGGGCCCGGGGGTCCAGGGGCCCCGTCGCCCGGCGCCGGTCGCTGGCCCGGCCGCCCGCGCGCGCCCCCCGCCGCCGCCGCCGCCCGGGGGGGCGTGGCGGGGCGGGCGGGGCGGGCGCGGCGGACGCCGGCTGCCGCGGGGCCACCTCGCGCCCGTGCCAGGCCGTGCCCTACCTTGACACCTGGGCTGCGAGCCGGTCCAGCGGCGGTCGGCCCCGCAGCGCCGCGTAGGCTCGCCCACCAGCGTGTACCCGTACTTGCACTCGTACGACACCACCGAGTTGAACGAGCACGACGTGAAGATGGCCTTCCCGTTGCCCGGGTTGTCGGGGGGTGGGCACTGCACGGCTGTAACCACAACACACACACACCCGGACAAAACCATTTGCTCCGGGCGAGGCGCCAGGCGGCCCGCGGGCTACGGGCGGTCACCGCCGGCGGGCGGGCGGGCGGGCGAGCGAATGGGTGGGTGTTTGGGCAGCGCAGGCCTGGTCCGGCGTGGAAAACAGCGGTGGCGGCGCAAGCGAGCGAGTGGGTGGGAAGTGCGTTTTTGGGAGGATCAGGGTTGCAGGTGAGGCAGGTGGGCGGGCGGCGTGCGGGCGAGCGAGTGGGTGGAAGGTTTGGGTGAGTGAATGGGCTGGGTGGTGGCGCGCGGGCGGGCGGCGCTGACGAGCGGTGGGTGTCAGCGGAGTAACGGGCTGGGTAGGGTGGAGGCAGGTGGGTGGGCGGGCGCGGGCGAGCGAGTGGTGGGTGTTTGGGTGAGGAATGGGCTGGGGGTGAGGCAGGTGGGGTGGGCGGGCGTGCGAAGCGAGCTGAGTGGGTGGGTGTTTGGGTGAGCGGAATGGGTTGGGTAGGTGAGGCAGGTGGGTGGTGGTGCGGGCGTGCGGGCGAGCGAGTGGTGTTTGGTGAGGAATGGGTTGGGTAGGTGAGGCAGGTGGTGGGTGGCGTGCGGCGAGCGAGTGGGTGGGTGTTTGGGGTGAGTGAATGGGTTGGGCAGGTGAGGCAGGTGGGTGGGCGGGCGTGGCTGAGTGAGTGGTGGGTGTTTGGGTGTGAGTGAATGGGGCTGGGTAGGGTGAGGCAGGTGGGTGGGCAGGCGTGCGGCTGAGTGAGCAGTGGTGTTTGGGGGAAGGAGCGAACGGGCTGGGCAGTGCGAGGCAGGTGGGTGGGCGGGCGTGCGGGCGCGGGCGAGTCGAGAGAGCGCTGCGGTTTCGGTAAAGCACGCGAAACGCCGGCAGGGTGAGGCAGGGGTGGGTGGCGGGCGTGCGGGCGAGCGAGTGGTGGCGTTTGGGCAGGAGTGAATGGCTGGGTAGGTGAGGCAGGTGGGTGGGCGGGCGGGCGGGCGGGCGGCGAGCGGTGGGTGTTTGGGTGGGCAGTGGATTAGGCAGGTGAGGCGGCGGCAGTCGGAGGGCGGGCGGGCGCTGGGTTTTCGATGGTAGTGTGGGTGGGCGGCGGGCGGATGAGGGTGGGTGTTTGGGTGAGTGGGTTTTTGGGTGGTTGGATGGGTGGGTTTTTGGGTGGGTGAGTGGGTGGGTGAGTGGGTGGAATTTTCACATTTAGTTTTTTTATCGCAGGTCGATCTTCGGCAATAAACCCTTACGTTGAAAGTAAAAAAACGCCGTCACGGTAATTGTCACTTCATTTGTCAATTTGGTCGGCCGCTCCACGGTTCGTCTTTGACGCTATCGCTACTGGTACTTCGTCTTTCGTTCGTCTTCTGGCGCACAGTGGTACGCCAGACTACCGGCACTTGGCAACAGATACAGGCCCATCTATGTTGACACGACAGATAAACTGCCTTTTGCCTTTTGACAGAGCTCCATGCGTGTGACAGAGGACGTTTCTCGAAGACTTTGTGTGAGCCATAATTATTTCTGGATTGATTTGAATGTGAATTTTGGTACGAAAGTCAAGTTACTAGTAAAGGATAAGACACCATTTTAATTTCCTAATTACACTTTTCAACGATTTTAAACTTTTTGCCTTCTGAATTAAAATATATGGTTTGTATTGTCTCGAATAAGGGAATCAGGATATGAAAGTAGATATGCTCTATTAAGTACCATTTTCAAAAAACAGTTATTTCGTTTAATCCAAATCTTTCCCACTTTCGAAATGTATTTCAACTTTTTAAGTACACCAAAAGGAGAATTTTTATGTACTTAAAATGACCGTCAAGAAGATGTAACTTTAATGACATTTTCTATTTTATTTTGTGGAAGCGTGTTATTTAATTTACTATATCTTTACAACTTTCAGATTAAGCATTCCAGAGAACGTTAGAACACACAGAATTAAATGCACTCCAGGCCTTTTTTCACTACCAAAGTATTAGAAAAAATCTTAATCTCGCATAACTTTGCGTATGTGTGTATCAAAAACACTTTTGTTACCTTCGCCTCTCTTCTGGGAAACGTTGACCTTAGTATGCAAAAGATGGACCCTCTCAGTCCAAAACTTCCACAAATATCTTCATCACACCGAGATTGATGTCGACATGTAGGAGAAACACATCTTGACGGTTAACTAATGGTTAACTAGCAAAAATCATTTTGCCTGGTCTGTAGGTTTTTTGCTGAGGCCACTATTTACGAACAGCTGTATTTTGTGAAACCTTGTTCCCTACCCAGTAGACGTCCTATCACTTTCAGGTCTCTACACAGATTCCACTTGTATTTGTCACAGTTGATGTGATCCAGTAACATGTGCATAGTTTGATACTTTTTTTATGAATTGAGTAGACGATTGGAACTGAGGGAAATGTAGAGCGACTTGCATAAATTGAACCGGCGTCTAAACTGTACCACGCTGCTATTTTAAAAATCATTGAGTTCTGCGATTCTGCGGCAACTATGTGCACCAGCTATATGAGCCTCCCCGCCTGCAATCGTGGTGCTTCGTTGAGCTTGTCAGAGACGGGGGATCATTCTCATTGTTCGCACATTGTGAAGTAATTTTGCGGGTTGGCTGCTAACAATTCAACACAAAGCAATGTAAGTTGATACAAGATATTCAAACGGGGCTATATGCCTGGTACCTTTTTATTTCTTTATTCTACCTAAAATTCCCTTTGATGTTTTACCAACAATAGCCGGAAGGGTGTATCAAAGCTGCTCCGTTATGCCCCGTAGGTCTGGTAGGTCGTCTATATCCAGTGATGACAAATTTACGTAAGTTAATTCTCCGCACGTGGGATTGAGAACTCTTTTTTGCTATTACCCAATAATAATAATAATAATAATAATAATAATAATAATAATAATAATAATTATACTTCAAGCTATCATTTCCATCTATATTGCTTCAAAACATACACAGTACATTTAAACATAAATTCGATAAATATTTTTTCAACACTCGATAAACAGTTTTCAAAAATAAAATATTATGACACCCTCGTCATTGTTGTGAACGGATTTGTTTCTAAATCCCTCCCCTTGCATGCATGGCGATTATCATTCTTAAGTTCTAGAATTCTTAATTTATTACACAACTTCATCTTCCTTTTAAAAACATAATTTACTGTGTCCGTGTTAATCACATTCCTTTCGTGTATCCTCCGCCTGCTTGACCGGCGTCTAGTAATCCATTCTAAGTTCCATTTCTCGTCCCGACCAATGGCATCTGCTTCCTACACACACGATTATATTTCTATATCCACTATTAATATCATCAGCATCCGCTCATCGCGTCAGCAGCTCGACTTCCCCGTTTCTCCATTTTACGCGCTTCTCATCTGTCTCCCCTGCGCGAGATCGCACTCAAACAAGTTTCTCTTCCGCCCGCAGTGCGCAGGCCATTCTCCTTCCTAGCACATTTTCTCATTTTTGATTGGTCACTGGCACTCCAGCACTCTATTTGTTTATTCTTTAGTTCTTGCGTCGTAATGATTTTCCTAATTTATTTTCACATTCACGTAAATTGCTCACGTGTCCTTCCACTGTTTTTATTTACCAATTATATTCTATTTTTCCCACGATCAATTGTATTGCATTCCCTTGTATCCTGATTATTTACTATTCTAATCTTTGCTTCTCTTCTTTCACCCATTGTTGTTGACGTCCTGTCGAATTTCTGGTTCCTATGAACATGCCCTTGCGAAAACTTATCACAATATATATTTTAATACCTGTAGTATAAGCTACAATTCAGTATGTAATTGGGACAGGGGTTTTTGGTTAGGTAATGTTCCACTTGTTTCCACGATACGTAGTGGTCTAAATTGAACCACGATCAAGTTACCAAAATTGAACCGGTTCAATTTAGTATTCAGCCCACGGTGTAAGATATATAGGTGTGTTCACTCCCAGTTCCAAGTTGAAGCTAGTGTGAGGCTAGTTCTCGTAGTTCTCGCATATAAGCGCTGCGATCTGTTTGGGTATGACGTAGCATGACCATGATCCATTTGACAGCTCCGTGGGCAGCTGATTTCAAATTTCAAATCAGAGATATGTCGTGTTGTGGTGGAATTGCGACTGTCAAGTAGAGTGAACAGTTTCGAAAATGGGTAGAAGATGTTTTGTAAAACTGTGCAGTAGTGACAGCGCAATATGTAATTCACAGGAAACTGCTTTATTTTGTGTCCCCAAGCAAGAAGATACAAGAAAGAAATGGGTTGAAATTGTTCCCCAGAAAAAAAGAAAGTTGAGAGAGAGCGATTATGTCTGCGAAAAGCATTTCAACAGTGAAGAGATCATTGTTATGCGAAATGCTGTAAGTACATATTTCAAGAATTTATCATATACTGTGAATGAGTTAATAGTAAAATAATTAATTTGTATAATCACATACTATCAACGTTGAGAAATGTAACCTATGTAAATTCATTATTTATATCAATTAGAAAAAACATTCACAATTATCCAAGTTAAAGAACATCCACATATAATCAAAGAATATAAATGTATATTTTTTAATACTAAATTATTAAAAAGTTTTCAGAAGTCACTAGGAAAAAACTTAAACCAGAAGCTGTTCCAAGCAAAATCAAACTTGATGATTCTGGGAATTTTTACAATGGTATGTATTTTAAATAGCATTAAAAGTAGATAACTTTTAGAGGACATGATTTAGATGACAAGAAAATAGGATTGTTCATAATTAAAATTGTAATTTTTAAGACTTTTAAATGTAAGAATTCATCTATTTATTTTATATTTCCGTAAAACTGTTGTACTTTCAGCAGATATTTTGGATGCAGCAGATGTAAGGACTGAGGCAATGAAACACCATGCCCAGGAAATATCTGGTGACTATGATCCTCATAATGTATATGTTATTGGCATGATAAAATTCAAGTTGCTTATTGTATATTATTGTTTAATATCATTTTTTTCTAATTATAATGAATAACAAGTAATGTATAACTGCAAAAAGTGTAAATTGCTATTTCATTCAATAAAAAATATATTATTTTAATACTAATATATTTTCAGTAGATGATAATGAAAAAATGAATAAAAGTAATAATAATAATAATAAAAAATTTAAAAAACCTGAGGTTTGCAACATTTAAAACACTAGAAGTTTTGCTCCTGAATTCTAGAAAACTTATTTGCATCGATAAATGAACTGTGGGTGTGATTTTTTGTATTGCTAACAAAATAGTAACACACTCCCAGCTCTACTCCTACCAGTACTAGCCAGAGCTCAACAATACGTGCGCATAGGGAAGCTGCATTTATATCCAAAAGCAAATCAAGGAGCCATTTCCGAATTTCCTTGATGGGTCGAAAAGAACTGGACATAAAACCTCATCAATGTGGGGGTTATTGACCCTCAAGCTGAAGTACATTACTTGTTTCAGGCATATTGTCTTTTTTATATAATACAATACAATACAAATGTGAACTAATGCATTGTATATCATTGTTTTGTTAAACTAAACATTATTTTTCTTTTTGATGATCAGTATAGATTCTAATTGAATAGAAACAGTTATGCAGCAGAAAAGATTTTACTTGTAACTTAAATTTGTGTACTGATTTTAATTGTTTAATGTCATCTGGCAATAAGTTGTAAAATAACATACCCATAATAATATAATATATTTGTCACATAAATACAGCATAAGCCATGTATGACAAGTCAGGACATTATATGATCATACAATGTACAATGCAAATATTATATATTATATAAAGATTTCTTGTTGTGAGCTGTTGATACTGACGCCTGATGAATGTCATTTCTTTGACATGTTTCGTAGTAATGAATATCGGTATTGTGTGAAAATATGATTTGTAAGTAATCATCAGTAATGGAATAAAATTTATTATTTATACAATCTCAAAAGAATGTGCAAAATTATTATTGCAAATGACTATTTCTTATTATAAAATTATTAATTATATTGAAATTGTCTTCACAAATGATCCAGTACACTGCAATTAAGTACAATCCTATTGATTGATTGCTGACATTATGGGTTGCAAAGAAACGTGACCATCACTTGATTAATAGTAAATCACAGTTGAAGTGTTTTTCGTAAAAGTAATCCTTGTTTATTATTATTAATTATTATTATTATTATTATTATTATTATTATTACTACTACTATTATTATTATATTATTATTATTTTTGTTTTTCTCTTAAGAATAACCTCACCTCCTGGTTTAAAATGCAAATCTTCAATCGGTGGTAAATTTTAAAAAAATAACACCTCTGACGCACATTGTAATACGTCTAAATAGGCTTTAATACATTTACGTTAGCGTTTCTCCGATTGACAAAAATACTACGCTGGAAACGTGAGCAACACCATGCCGACCATCACCTGGCCGGCCATTTTGCCCAAACCGATCGTGCGTACCGTACGGACGAGTTAGGAACTAGCCTCAAACTGGCTTCAGAAAATCTGCCCAAAAGGCGGCTAGTTGACACACCTACATATCTTACACCGTGATTCAGCCCTTACCAGTAGCAAGCACACATCAAAATCCAGGCCTGTTAGTTTCTATTGAGAAACCCGAAGTGCACCGGAAACATTAAGAGAAATACAAAAGGAGCACAAAAAGCCGTCATATTATCCAGTAGTCCCTACAAAGCAGACTTGATATTGGCTAAGGAAAGGAAAAATGAAAGAGAAGAAAAAGATAAGAATAATAAAGTATAGAAAATACGCCTAAATTTACAAAAAGATGACAAATCCATTAAAAAAAATGAAATGAAAACAAACAAGATGAAAATTGACGCTGTACCATATGTAACACAAAATCAGTAGAAGACATGTTACAATGTGTGCCCACCAATTGTGTGCTGGAGTTCGTCCGGGGATGAAAATATATTTTTGTGCAGTAATTGAGTTGTATCGTTTTGAGCTGGCTTTTTTCATATTATATGTCCATAAATTATTGAGAAACCAGTATCCTATATTAAACTTTTGTGGAGATCTATTGTTTTATTTTTCATGAAGTTGTTGAGATCTGTATAGGTCTGAAAATTTATTTCAAGTTGTGATAAAGATGAACATATATTGTACTTATGTTATATCATGTTAAAACTTAGTAGTACGTGGAAAATGAATTTTTTTCTTTTCTTTTTCTTCTTCTTTTTCCTTTCTTTTTCAAGAGTCAACGAACGGCCATCACTCGTATGAATTGTGAAAATGATTCAGAGGTCCAAAAATACCATCTATATTATTACAATAGACGAAGACCTTGACTAGAGAGAAGTAAATTTCAGTCATGCCGACCTCTCTCAAACGAGGTAACTTTAATAATACATGAAGGAAATTCCAACCTTTTAATTGCTACTCCGTCTGTGCTTGAGAATGATTTAAGTCCCCACAAAGATCTTTAACTTCTTGCTGCGTGATGAGTTGGGGTGATTTGTCTATTTCTAGATACAATCATGTTCATTGGTTGCTGCCTCGTTTGCACAGTCGGAAGACTGGAGAGGCATGGTCCAATCACTTGGTGGCTTAAGGATCGGGAAACCATCATGAGGAACTGGTCTCATGGCTGAACCTAGGTTTGGATATTGAATGGAATGCTTCGATTGTGCAGAAGTCTTTCACTTTAGTCAAACAGAAATAGCTGTCCGAGTCATCTTATAATTCACGTCATACCATTAGAACTGCAAATGGCATTGATGATCGTGCACCTTTCAGTCAATTTCGCAAACGTGAGCCAAAACACTCACACGGTGAAAAAGTCTTATCTTAGTCTCCAACCTTGCAGCCATAGTACAAGTGATAAGTCGTTTTCACTAATGACGTGAGGTTGTGTCTGTGGCTTTTCCTGGTAAATTCTCCACAAATGTAATAAAACACATTGAGGTTATTTATATATGATGCCCAATAGTTTTGCACAGATAGTCACAAATTGTACAAATCCACTGTAGACATTACTGTAGCAACCACCAAAACAGTACGACAGAGCATCACATGATTTCCAGTTGCTTATATTAAAATGTAGAAAACTCTGTAAGTGACAGCACAAAACAGCTTTGTAAAACACTACCATCTATCTTTCATCTGTACAGGTAGGTGGCAATACCCATTAATGATATAGTTTAATTGTTTGGGTGGTTCCAGAATAATGAAAAACGATTATTCGAATGTCCGTTTTGGTATTTGTGTAACATCATACAAAATCCTTCATCTTGCTTCTATTTTTTTTCAGCTGAATGTCTAGCAATTATTTACCCTCTTGATAAAAGGAACCAAAATGACGATCTTAATTTCAAGATCTTTACTGATTCAGAGTGCGTTCTAAAATCATTTGATATTTGAAGTTGATTTGGAAGTCCCCTCTTATCACACAATTAGTCTCAAAGTTTACGCAAAATATTAAATTAATTTGGATTTATTCACATAAAAGTCTGATAGGCAATGAAAGTGCCGACTTGACGGCAAAAGAGGCACCAAGGTTCGATAATCTTAATACTGATATTCCTTCTGATTCAATTCGCAAATATAAATCTGTGTTCTTTAAAGTTCATCTCATGAGGAAACAATTAAAAGAAAACATATTGTTGATGATTTTTTAATAATTATAAGAAACCTTGATTTTATCTGTTTGACATTCCACAAATCCACCGTCACAATTAATCATATTAGAAGCAATCATACTTAATAACAATTTACATAAACATAAAAATTTCAATAGTGAAATTTGTGAATGCGGTGAAGGACCTGAAACTGTTAAGCACATATTTTGTCAATATAATTTTTTTGATACTGGAAGGAAATATGTCCTTTATATTGAGCAAATTAATAAAAAATTTTACCGAAAAGTACCGAAAAATCCAGTGATGACAAAACGTCTGTCTGTCCGTGCGTCCGTCTGTGTGTGATAAAAGCTAGCGCAAAAACCATTCAACCGATATTCTCCAAAACTGATATTCTTTGATCAATTCAAATGAACTCGAGACCTTTTGAGTTTGAATCTGATATTTTGATTTTTTGGGGTACATTACATGGAGCCTCAACATCATTTTCAATTTTTTTAAAAATAGCTCCAAACCACCGATTAATTTTGTCCTTGGATAGCGCAAAGAACGATTAAGAGAATGGTACAGGTCCTATTTTCATTAAAACCCTTGATTTGTCGAAAATTGCAAAAGTTCAATTTTTCATATCTTAAATTTTCAATAAAAGTAGCTCAATAAAAGTAGCTAG
Source organism: Teleogryllus occipitalis (assembly GCA_011170035.1). Taxonomy (NCBI): domain Eukaryota; kingdom Metazoa; phylum Arthropoda; class Insecta; order Orthoptera; family Gryllidae; genus Teleogryllus; species Teleogryllus occipitalis. Next base: position 45,516 of record BLKR01015704.1, on the reverse strand, counting down.
TAAAATAAAGCTCATTTAAGTGCTTTTGGGACATGTATGGGAATTTACATTGAATATTCGTTTCATCGAAGATTGTTATATCCCCTAAAATTCTAAATTTAGAGCGTAATTATTCCATCGGTTCCATTATGCAGATATTTAAGGTCCGATAGGCGGGAAGCGAATATTTTACGAGATGACTCAAAGTTTTTACTAAGGGTACGTACGGTGATTAACAAATTGACTTCCAGCTCAGTAATAAAATAATTGTTATGTTTCCTTACTTTGCAATTTTTGTTTTTTCGAAAAGAAGTTAGCGTTATCGGTTTTAATAATTATCTAGAAAGATTTTTCATACCTGAATATATCTATTATCTAGAAATATTTTTCATGTTTGAATGTATTTCTTGGGAACATGATAGTAGTTGCAAAAGAACTTGATAAACCTTTTGTTCAATCTACAGGGAAAAGAATGTGAATAGTAAAACTAGGTGATTACTTTTTAAAGTAAGGCACTAAACAAAAATGACAAGTACAATGAATATCTAGAGTTCATTATAACGTAAACGTTTTAAGGCCCTCTTCACTCAAGGTAACAAATAAGTAGGTTGAAAAATTACATTGCAAAGCAACATTAATCTATAAAAGCACAAAAGAGAACCCGCCACTCATTTATATGCATGTTTTCCTCGTTTCGTTTGGTGAACTTTTTAAGAGATAGGTGACATATGAGTAGGATTCGTGTTGCGATATTACAATATTTTATAACCGTTACAATTAATACGAGAAAGTATGTATTGTTGTAGCTAGTTCCTTTTTGGACAGTCCAACAGGCTCTCTCAATCTCATCGCCAGCAACAGCTTCTACCCAATCGTTTTTACAGGATTAACCTATTACAAATTGCCGTGTACATTCACGACGCAAATAACTTCTCATATATATCAGTAACACAATAGCAAAATAATACAATAACATAAAATACAAAATAATTGAGACAACAGAACATACAAATATTTACAAAACAATCTGTATTAAGTGAGGCTTGACACGTTACAGATATAAGAAGGTCAATCATTAGAGCATGTTGAATTCAGCTTGAACTATTTATTTATAATGAATGCCCTTAATTTCAGAATTGAAGAAATAGAGTAATACAGAGTTTTCGATCTTTCAAAGTTTAGATTAACCAAACAGTTGGGAAATGATAATGAATCATTATGTTATGATACTCTAAGCTCTTAGTAGATTGGGCACTCACATAAAATATATTTTTTTCTTGAGTGTTCGAATTTTCTTGAGTATTCGTATTACATATCGAGCAGATTGAATTTGAGTGTATTTTGCGCCACATACGTATTTCTGCTGTTGATGTTGATCTCTTTGTCATTGGACATCCTGATTTGAGCGACTACTCTAGTAATGGAAGTGGGGTGAGCCAAAGTTAGATACTTCTCTGTTTCTGTAGATTACAGATCGCTAATTTCTCGATAAATTGTCTGTATGATGAATTCATGATTTTACGAGTATCGCCCATAAAGATTTTACTTACTTTATGAAACTAATATAATAATATTTTAGTAACCGTTACATATAATAAGAGAAAATTTGTTGTTTTCATACGTAGCGCCATTAGTTTTATTACTGATTCGACTCTACTTGTTCCATATGCGAAGCCTATCAGGCATCTTCTGCAACCATTCGTGTAATGCGCAATCCTTTTCCGTGGTATTCTTTTTTTTGTTATTCTTTCCACATGAGATAAAATATATCAAAATATTTATAATATAGTGGAAAATCATATTTTACATCTTAAATGTTAATAACAATGTGAAGTCGCCATTTCTATCCTTATATTTCAGAGATATATTGATGTCTTATCGTTCTCAGTTACACGAGTACGTATTCCGCCTTCGCAATGACATTGTCCGTCGCGAAGTGTTCATCATTCGAAATTACAACCTTTAAATGATCCTGTTTCAATGAAGACCTCTGTCCGGAAAGATTGGGGGAGATAATTTTTTTAAAATTTATTTCTTCCCGTTTGACTTTCGTCTTTCAGGGATTTTGACGGGTACAATTTTACATACAATGAATTTACTTGGCCATCCTCAGGCAAATGCGGGTCTCGGTATAACCCTTCACTATTTTTAAAATTTCATATTTGTATAACTTGACTAAGGGAAGTTTGCATTTATTGTTTAGAAGTGGAGGAGTGTGTTTTGTGGAAAATTGTGGCGAATGATTTTTATGAATTAGGAAGGGTGAAAGAGGTCTTTGAAGAATTTGGATCTAATGCGGGACATGCTGGGAGGAAAGAGTAATATTTTTGAGAGGTTTGTGAGATGAATTCTGAGAGGAGAGCTTGAAGCTCTCCTGAATCTCCCTCTCCTTATTTGAAGCTCTCGGTGTATTTGTGAATTAGAAATGAGCCAGGGGGCTTTCGAGGTTCGTCTTAGATATTTGTTTTGAACTTTCTGCAAAATGGATAGGTTGGTTGGTGCTGTGTTGCGCCATATTGGGGAAGCATATGACATTGTGGGTCTTAGTATCATTTTATAGATGAGCCGCCCAGTTTCTATACTAAGGGTGGATTTTCTATTGATCAACGGGTAGAGTTTTAAAGCTTTTGTTCGTGTCTTATGGACTTTTGATTGAATGTGCGGTTTCCAAGTTAACCGTTTGTCCAGTAAAACACCTGAATATTTGGCTGGCGAAGAATGAGAAATCCAGGGTACATCGATGTTATTTATTTATAAGCGTGTGGGGAAGGGAGGACGTCTGAGTGTGAATATTTTGGATTGTGATTTTGAGGTGTTGACTTTAATTCTCCATTTTTTGGTCCAATTCGTATAACTGTAAATGTATGATTGAATGTAATCATAGGCTAAGTTGATATCGGTATGTGAAGTGAAGATAGCAGTATCGTCAGCATGAAGAGCTATACTTGCTTCGTGTGGAGTTGGATAGTCTGCTGTAAAAACTGAGAACACTGTTGGTAAGAAAACGAGACTTGTGAGACGCTTGCGAGAATGAGGGAAAGCGGTGACATAGCATCATTTATTTTTACTTGACAATATCTGTCTGTAAGAAAGCTTCAAATTACTTTCTGCAGATAATTAGGAGTTCCAATTTCTCGTAGTTTGTACATTAGTCCATTGTGCCAAATTCGGTCAAATGCCTGCGAAAGTCTAAAAAGAGAGCTATTGTGTGTTTTTTTATCGTAAAACCCGTTTACTATGTGCTCGACAAGTTGCAACAGTTGATGGGTAGTTGTATGATTCGGTCTAAAACCACATTGAGTGTTGGGAATTGTCTAATTTTCGTTAAGTATGCCTGGAGTCTATTTTAAACAAGTTTTTCAAAAATTTTAGTTAAAGAAAGAAGGAGGCTAATAGGCCTATAATTGCTTGGAATTTTGGGGCTTTTGCCTGGCTTGCAAAATGGAAGTATAGCAGCCCGTTTCCATGACGACGGATAGTATCCTACTCTCAGTGATGCGTAAAATATTGCTGTGATTATTGCAATTGCTTGTCGAGGAAGTTCTTTTAATGCTTTGTTTGTCACATTGTCATACCCTGGTGTTTTTCTAGTTTTGGAAAGTTTAATTATGTTTGCCACTTCTGAAGGACAAATTAATTTTATCTTCGTTGGGACAGTGCACATAGGTAGTTTCATGTAATCTTCTACTTCCGTATTGAAAATAGGATATTCTATGGGGTTTGTGGAGAAGACAATTTCTAAATATCCTCCTAGAGCCTTCGCTTTTTCAGTATCTGAGTATGCTATCTTACCATTATTCTGTGAAGGTGGTAGCTCTGTCCGTTCCTTTGTAATGCTTTTGATTGTTTTCCATTGTGGTCTGGTATTAGGGTGAAGTTGGCTTAGAAATTTATGAAAGTTTGAAAATCTAAATACATCTATTTTTTGTTTGACAAATTTTGAGATGTGGTTTTATTCACGCTTATTGCTTAAATTTCTATTGGATTGCCAAATACATCGAATCTTTTCTTTTCTTTTTAATTAGTTCAAGAAGCTCTTTAGGCAGTGTTGAATTTGACTTTCTGTGTGACTCATTGTATAAGCGCGTATTTTAATGATTGATGTATGCAGTTTGTGAGTTTGTTTAATTCAATATCTATGTCCTCGATGTATATCATATTATATGGACACGTCACACTTCTGGTTATTAAGTCACGGAAGTGATTCCAGCTAATTTTACCATTGATTTGTTTCGGTATTTTTTCTAAAGAGTGTGTCGGTGTTCCCAACGATATGATGATGGGAGAATGGTCCGAATCTAAATCTGGTACTACTTGCTGGTAGATCGGTGTGATTATGACTTTTATAATGATTATATCTAGAATGTCTGCTTCCTTATTTAGATCTGTTGGGTAGTGGGTGGGTTCTATAGGGGCATGAATACTGATGTTGTGCCCGGTTGCGTTTATGAGATTAAGCAGTTTCACACCCTGATGTGTAGTCACATTGCAACCCCAAGCTCTGTTTTTGCTATTTAAATCTCCCATCAAAATAAATTGGCGATATTGAGAAAACATATTACCGTATTCTGTTGGAAATTTTTTGTTAGGGGATTTGTATGCAGTAATGATAACTACTTCCGATCTATTGTAGCTAATGTTAATTGCCGTCGCTTCTAAATCTGTTGAGTGGGAAACAAGTACTTGACTATGCTTAACATCTTTTTGTACTATGATTACTACTCCACCTGAAGCATTTGTTGAGATTCAATCATTACGAACAATTTTGAAATCGGGTATAAAGAAACTTTCGCCTGGTATGAGATGAGTTTCTGGTAAACGTGATATTAGTATTCTATGCTCGTTTAAGAAGTGCCGAAAGGAATTTTCTAGTCTCTTTATTCCATTTGCATTAACGTTAAGTAGACTAAAAACATTTGGTTTATTTGGATCCATTATAGTTATTTCACATCCTCGGTCAGTGCATTTTTATGAAACCAGCAAGAATAAAACGTCATGACGAGATAAATAACTTTATAGAGGGGAAGATGCGCCGAAAATCAGACACTGTGGTGTCCACGGAAGCCACTTTCTCTGTTGGCGAATGGGTTAGACTCAAACCTGACCTGGTAATAAAAAGCCGGGAGAGGGTCCATGTGGTCTATGTGACTGTCCCCCACGAGGATGGGTCAAGCCTTCTAAATGGAAGGGAAAAAGTGGTAAAGTACCAACCAGTCATTCCCCTGGCAGCCCAAGTTCATGGAGTGCCCAACGCCAGAATCCTGCCTGTGGGGGTTGGAACCTCTGGGGCTATGTCACGATCAACAGTCAGTGCCCTCAAGACGTTGGGGATCATGTCTCGAGGCGATCTACTGAAACATTTCCATCTAGTTAATTGCTCTTAGAAGCTCTATGAAGCTCTACAAACAATATTTAAATTACAATGAAGCAATTTAGTAGTGCTGGTAGTAAATTCAGAAAATGAATTTCTTGGTCCCATGGGGATGTCTAGGGAACCCAGGGGATCCTCAAATGCCTAGGATATACTAATTACCACGACTTTAAGTGCAAAGTGTATGGTATTTAATATGGCATATAGAAAATTGTATACTCAGAATCCATTTTTTAGGAAGCAGTGGCGGCAGGAGCTCACAATAAGGGGGGTGGACTAATGACCGCTATTTCTTTCAGCCAGATAAACGAACCGTACTTTATAACCACATTTAATATTAGTTAAAAAGGTAATATCATTATCTTGGTTTTAATTTCTTTTTGGAGAGTATACAGTAATGAAATTTTATCCAAACTGTCATATCTAAATCAAAATGTGCATTGTTATAGATGGCAGGTTCTTTATTTCTTAACTAGTGTGATAATGGAAAAGATTAACAAAACTCATTTTTACCCATATCTCTTCCTTTACAGTCGCATAAAGGAAATTCAATTTTTCTCATCATATCCACATGAGCGGTAACTATTCTTACATCGGCGAGATTTAAGTGTATGGCATATTTCCTTACATATTCTGTTTCAACTTTTGTTGCAACATTATAGGAGGTAAAGATATGTCCAGTTCTTCAAAATCATTTTTTTCTACACTGACATATGCAGAAATACAACTTGCCAGAAAATTTACACTATCTCGTAGGTGAAGAGTGCTCACGATACAGCCTTGTTACACAACACTACTACAACAGCACCTAAGATATCAATGGAGGCCCGAAGGAACGCTAGCGCAGTAAGCTTGAAGTGGCTGGAAACGACGTGCACTAACATTTCCGCGCCAGGAGAGCTTCTATTACGAACTAGTGGGGCTGGTGCTGTTGTAACAGCACACACTTTTTCGTATTACTTCTAAATTTGCAATTTTCGAAAATTCAGCGAACGTTCAGTGAAAATTCAGGGAAGAGTTCAACGAAAATGAGACCTGCGCCATTCTTTTATTTGGAAGATCTCTGAATCAGTTACGTACTAGCACGTGTTGCCTTCGAAACACGACTCATTTTTGTGCAATAATTATGACACCATAATTATTTTTTCCCCTCAATATTAATTTATACACAATATTTGTACATTCGTTTGGATGTTTCTCCGTCAGCTAGAATTTCTTCCTCCTTTCAACAAGGTCACTTTGTGGCAATGAGAGAAGGAAGAGGAGAAGAGGGAAGGGAGACATGCCCACCTCATAATTCTAAATCTCAGCCGAATTTTAGTTCTCATCCCTACCATTCAAAGCGCCACCAGATACTATTTCTTGATTAAAAATATGCAACTACTCCATAACACGCTCCGGTGGTGTTACTACTAGTCAGTCCAATGGCCTCGTATTGTCATGTTTGTGGTTCGGTTCCCACTCGTGTCATTCTTCTTTGAAAATAAGGGCCGGAAATTATGCATTGCATGTTCTTAAGGATATTTTATATTGATGCGGGTTCCGAAGGTCCGAGGTACGTCCTCAACTTGGAAATGCATTGCGAAGCGTGAATTGCCTTTGAAATATTGTCGCATTAAATACGTTGGGAATTCTAAGTTGAACAATCAATCATGTTTTATGTCAACACGGGAGCCAAAGGAACCGAGTCTCGTCCTCAACTTGAGAATACATATCGAAGCGACAACTAGCTTTTCTAAGTAAATCGAGCTGTGGACCAAAATAAGTGAATGGAGTCCATAGAGACGTCCAGAATATGCGACTTTGAGCATAGGCGTGGGCAACACTATCGCAACCCCACAATACAACCAAAAGCTTACTAAAGCTCTAGGAGACGCTGACGTGCACATCACAGCTTGCCACCCAACGCTTTCCCGCCAAAATTCGCGACGTCATTCTGAAGATCTGTATTGAAGGGACGCTTCGCAATGCATTTCCAAGTTGTCGACAAAGCTCAGATCTTCAGTTCTCGTGTTACGAGTAATATAAAACTCTAGTGTACCCTTGCAAGAACTTTCGCATGTAAAACTCCGTCCTCTTCCCTATTTTTCCATTTCCATATTAAGCCTGTAATACATATTTTCTTCAAGACCCTGTTATCCTCCGATATTTATTCTATATGTCTCCTTGTAATTGATAAGAATACAATACACTCTTGTCAATACAAACTAATTCAAACTTAGAATATTAAGTAATTAGTTGAATTTTACATAAGTTGCAGATACTACCGGCTCTGAGCAAGTGGGTAGAATCGAGAAGCTTCGAACCAGCAAAAATGTAATAGAATATTCAATAAGATCTCTTCTTTGGCATCAACATTTTGATTTTTAAGTCCCTACAACAGTTAGTTTTAGAGTTTAATGATATAGATGAAAAAAGGCGGCCGAGTGTTGTGAGTTGCATTTGATAAGAATACTTAAATGCGTTTATTTAAATAAATTCTTCAAATTTTTAAAGCCAATTCTTCACGTCTCCGTGAAATTCTCATTCTGTAGAGACCTCATTTATAAAGATTGGTTGCGTGCGAGAGCCGCAAAATCTATACAACTGAAATAATACAGAAGACGATTCGTAAGAACGTGCAACGCTTAATTCCCGGCACATATTTTCAAAAAGAGCGGGTAGTGGTGGCGCCGTGAACGGCAGGTCCGAGAACTAACCTTGGCGTGCGATTTGGAATGGCGCGAGCCCAGCGCGCCGGCGGAGTGAGGGCGCACTCCTGAGCAACTTACGCACGCAGGCCGGCAGCTCCTTGGGGCTCCACGTGCCGTCCGCCTGGCAGAAGCGCTCGCCGCGGCCCGTCAGCTCGAAGCCGTCGGCGCAGTGGTAGGTGACGCGGCAGCCGTACGTGTGGCACTCGCCCGCGTGCCAGCCGTTGGGGATGTCGTCGGGCAAGCCGCAGGAACGCGCTGCGGCACAGCGGGACACTTACACGGCGCGCCCCGCCCGCGCTCACCCCGCCCCCGGGTCACGTGCACGTTTAAGGGCGAAAAAAAATCCTTCGTACGCCTGCCTTCCGAGGGGATGTAAAGCCGGCTGGCCCATGTTGTAGATTCAATGCATGTAAAAGATGCTCAAACCTATAAGAAGCCTCTGAGCCAAATTCAAAATCGCCTGTTTCATCGCCCGAGTAATAGCCCTTCTTTCTCCGCTAGATGGAGAAAGGATCATAGCAAAATTTGCGTGGTCAGACCGAATAGCAAGGTCTCATGGCCTGTGACTCGCCGCCTAAAATAAGGCATCACTGCATTGAACTGAATGCCCTTCGCTGAAGTTACGCGCGAAGCATTTCATCCCTTTCTTCATCCTGCGTCATTTTCCTTAGCAGAAAGAGTTCTATATTGAAATATAATACTTGAGTTCACTGACAGTTTGCACCACCTGCTAAGTGTGTGGAGGTAACTTGAGGAATTACGAAATTGCCTCGCTGCACACTTTCTCCGGATATGCTAGCTTGTTTACGCTATGAGGGGGAAACCCAGGAATTGTAGCGTGTATCAGAAAGAAAAGCCTTGGAATACCATCTGGCTTATTATAATCAGCAGATATGCAATAATTAGCAATCGGAACACGTGCATCATAAACAAGTGTTCGGAGTCTTTTATGTAAAACTTAATGAAGTGATATGGAACTAAATTTGCATTGAAAACTAGTATGTTTTTCGCGTAAGAGTTCCGAAAATGTCCGATCGGCTATAGCTACAAGAGAAGTAAAGCCAATGATATTCTTCAAGCGGACCGATTTTAAGTAATTGCCATATCTCGTATACAATGAAGGAAATTTAGATCACGTTAAACTGTATTCAAATTTTGATCTACAAGTGAATCACAAAACTCAAAACTCATGCGCACCTTTTCCTTGTCTTCACAGCGAAGTTTTCAGGAATTGTCGGGTATGGACTTACGAGTATCTACGGAGGTCACGAACGAAATGAACTGAATTACATCTTTTATAAGTACGTTTGCCCCTAGGGGCATGCAAAACATGTTTTTGGCTAATAGAGCAATTTTGTGTGGTGTAATATATTATTATTTCAAATGAGTGCTTCCTATTGATTAATGAATATTTCAATAGTCAAGGCCATGTCAATAATCCCGTGACCATAGAAATTTTTTCAGTAAAGGCTTCGCTTGTTTGATCTCGGAACGACGTTTCTCTTGTATTAATATAATATGCCAAACTCTAGTTTTATAGATTAACTACGAGAAAAAAGTGTTGTTTACCGAAACAATATTCACTTAAATGCGAAGATACCCGCATACGTAGCAAACAAACGAGATTTGAATTATGCTCACATATTTGAATACTTATTACTTTATTTTGTTTATATGTTTATTTGCTTTTTGAATTCTGACTTGCATAATCTTTTTTGTCAAGGGAAGGAATGAATTTGAATGGCATATTCTTTTGTCGTTTTCGTTTTGTCTTAGGTTATATTAAATGATTCTGTTATATCCTGTAAACTCCTATGATGTGAAATAAAAGTCTCTATGCAGTCTATTTCCTGTAGTAAAACACCCTCTTAGATGTATAATATCATTCTTACGGGCCGGTAGCTCTTTTAACAGGCAATAATTTTTGTTTCTAAACTGAAGTTAGTACAATTATTGTTCCCTTTCATAAATGCGGTTACAAAATCTAGATACTTCGATACAAAAAGTTGAGTTTTACTCTTAATTCAATATTTCAAATATGACTGATGTATTTAATTTGAATGGATAATTTCGTTTGTTTAATAGAGAAAAATGGGAATTATTGCTAAATATGGGCTATAACTTTCAACTGGCTTTTCAAAGGGCCGTCATGGGTCAGGTATTCAATAACGTACACCAGAGCAGTTTGTACAACTATTACTTTTAAACCTCGCAGCAGCTACTCTGGACGCAGTGCCATCGAACTATATAACTGTCTACTGGCTTTCTGAAAGGCTGTCATGGGTCAGGTATTCAGGAACGTACCGTCACCCCAGACAAATTTCTGCAACGTTTACTATTAAATCTGGCAGCTGTTGCTCTGGACGCAGTCCCTCAGACTCTGGTTATCTAGCCCGGTAACCTTGGCATGCGTGTTCGAACTCTTATAACTTTCAACCGGCTTTCTGAAAGGTTGTCATGGGTCAGGTATTCAGTAACGTACGGTCTCTCCAGACCATCTTCTACAACCTTTAGTATTAAATCTCGCAGCTGTTGCTCTGGACGCTGTCCCCTCAGACTCTAGTTATCTACCCGGTAATCTTGGCATGCGTGATATAAAAAAAAATTGAATGCGGTCGTTTGCGGTGGCTTCGGGCAGCACTGGGCCCTCGCGATCGCTTCGATCGCGGCGCGCTACGTACGCTCGCAGGTGATGTCTGGCCCGAACCAGGAGGCGGCGCCGTCGATGGCCAGGCACTTGGCCTTCGGGAAGCCGCTCGTCACGTAGCCCAGGTAGCACTGGTAGTGCAGCGTGCTGTCCAGGTCGAAGGTCGTCTGCTCGGGAAGCGCGTTGTGGCGGGCGTTGTCGATGTGGGGAGGCGAAGTGCAGTAGACTGCAACAAGAACGGGTAAAGAGAGGAGTTACAACATGTCCACTTGCTTCACTTACTTGTTTAGGTGTAGAACAGGGATTATCACCCCTTTTTTAAAAAAATTCAAGTTGCTTTTTATCAATTTGGTCATATCAGTGGTCATCAGTCTTCAGTGGCCACTGTGATTGCTTGAATTGTAGGGGGAACTGTAGGAAGAGCATGTAAGGACAACACGAACACACACAAGCATCCATGCCTGAGGCGGGATTCGAACCCGCGATCTTTCGAGCTGTGGCAGCCACAGCCCTTCATCGACGTTGGCTATCCCGGGCGGCTACCCTTTTCTTTCATCAGCCCCTTTTAAGACAATAGTCTACTTCATCGACAACCTTACGTTTTCTTTATGATATAAAGCATCCATAATCACGACCCAAAGAATTGTACATAAATGCTTTAGGAATAACAATTTCGTACACCAATATTCTCGTAAATATATCGATTTTCAATAATCGAAGAGACTTCCACGTTTTAGTAGCTAAGTTTTTAATCATCAATGTAACGCAATGGTTACAAGATACTGAGTGTTTTTTAAGAACTGACCAAAACATTTATCGAGTGCATATTGCGGAGAGAACTTCCTTGCATGATAGAGTATCGTTGTGAATACATAGTTATAACTTCTTGAGTTTTTTGAATAACCTAACCCCTAAGGATAAGCAGCAGATACTGACGAAGAGGAGATAATTTGTAATTTATTATGATATTTTAGCTTTATATCAGAAAATAACTACTTAAATTCATTCTATTTTTGTAACCAAAGAGATATTCTATTTCTGTAAACAAAGGGATAACCAAAGGGATCTTGATCTCAGGAATCCACCTCTGATCAGGCGCTGGTTCATATTCGGTTATTGACCCCAATCGATCCCTTAATCATCAATGACCCTCTTCAAAATTTCATCGCCCCCAGGAGGGTCTATATCGACACTGTTGGGTACCCCTGATTTAAAAAGATATTAGTCAAAAGGGTGTTACACGTAGCTTAGGGTCGTGTGTGTGGATGCAATGTAGATTGAAGGACTCAAATGAGAATGATTCAGTATTAGCTGCATTTGTGCTTTTAAATTCATGAGGGCAGGCATCAAACTGCGTCCAGACGAACTATTTGCTCGCCTGGGAAGCCCGACCCTTCTGCGGGCACTGGCATCTTCCCCTGACTTCGTTCTTATTTCCCCTCCAAATCGTAATGCAAGGACATGGATGTGATGTTGCACAGACTATCCGATATCAGCCAATGAGCTTCAAGCACCAGTTTGCGTCTCACATTAGCGGGAATTTTAAATGCAACCAGGTACCAAATAACCATCATCCCCTTGTTACAAGTCTTTGAAACAGATACACGAAGAATTTTTAAATATTGCATCTTTTGTTTTAATTACATTTTCATCGCGTTTTGTTTTTGGTTGGTCACTGTTGACAACTGTCACTTTAGATAACTTTCAAAAGGTTTCTCAACACTTCTCGTTTGCCTTGCAGTATGGTGACCAGCGTCTGGCCTGGCTTTTCAAACAAAGTGCCAGTGGTGTGGTCGCGTGGTTCGTGACATATATGGTGCTGCTCAGAAAGAGCAAAAATCTGCGCGGCAGAGCAGCTCACAAATGTCCTTGCATCATCTCAACATCCAGATAGACCTGCTATTATGCAAGGAATTGGGTATGCTGCTCCAATTGTGGGAGCTGGATCTGAAATTGTTCACAAACATTATGACCCACGTGCCATGTGATACTTTTACTAACAACGCAATGGTGTAACGGTTAGCGTATCGGACTGTTATACCCAAGTTTGAGGGTTCGAAGCCGTGGATTTTTAAGGGCGTAGATTTTTAAAATCCTTCGTACGCCTTCCTTCGGAGGGGAAGTAAAGCCGGCTGTTCCATGTTAGTAGATTTACTGCATGTAATAGATCCTCAAGCCTAAATGATGCCTTTGAGCTAAATTCGAATTGCTTGTTTCGTCGCCCAAGTAATACCTTATTTCTCCCATGGTTGGTGAAAGGAGCCTAGCGAAATTTGCGTGGTCAGACGGAAGAGGAGGCCTCATGGCCTGAGTCTCGCCACGTAAAATAAGACACGTTCAATTCAATTCAATTCAAAGTCCTGTTAGTAAAGGGTACCAACAAGATTTCCAAACAATAAATTAAAGATACCCTATAGGAGCGAAAAGCTATTCTCTTTACAGACGCCGATCCCTCGACAATGGAGGGAATAAGCGCTTTACTGGGGAAACGTAATCGAAATGGTTAATTTCACCACATGCCCCAACCATCACGAGGGTTGTTGTCTTCGTATGTTGTTTCATGTTGTAAAGGGACCTACATCGTATGAGTGTTTTTCGGTGTTATCTATAAAACTTATCATACGGCATACTTAGCGCTTAGTTTATTGGTAAATGAGAAACACTAGGATGAAACATTTACAGAAGCTAGTGTGAGAAACATATTTCTAAACTTAGAGAGATTTTTGGTATCATATTGGTTTTCTGCGGTGTTTCAAATTCATCGAAGTTGTGAGAAATACTTCGTAATGTTTTCTAAAGATTTGAAGAGAAACTTCTCATTGTGTCCATAATTTAATATAAATATTCGTATGACCAAAAATGTTTCTTAAACCTACAAGATGAGTTTTTTAATTAAGTGTTAAAACAATAGGAGAATTGGGTTGCCGGCGCCTCATACATGTCTAGTATAATAGATAATTATTTGAACAATTTCACTTCGACTCAAATCAACTTGATTGGGTAAGAGAATTAAAATTAAATCTCAAGCGAAGGCAAATTTATGAACAGAAACTGGAAAGGGTTGATATCGCCGCTGCTGTACTTTTTTATAGTTTGCATTTGCACTAAGTGATAAAGGAACATCATTCTTTATTAATTTAGTCGAAAGTAAATGAAATAGAGATAGCAAATGCACTCTCTTTATCAGTTAGAACAGGGACTCGCGCTAGGTAGTAAAACTGATTGAATCTATCAAACTTATCGTGCGATACTTCTAGAAACAGCTAAAAAGGTAAAATACTTTAAGCCTGTGTTTCCTTTGGATGGGAGAAATAGACAATGGACCATAAAGTTTCTATTGGAGCTATTAATCCGACTGTATGAGATTTAAGAAACCATAGTAGACTATTCGGTGGGAATAAAGGTTTATTTTCGGGAGATATTAGAAAGGAATCACCCGTTGTTATACTTGGGGTTTTCTAAAGTGGCGTCTAAGGGTAGTGTCTCCATGTTGCAATATAGCACGGCTTTTTGAGTCTTTCTCGGTCCTGCCGCAAGATGTCGCATGATCGCGACCATAACAAGCAGTGCTACAGATCAAGCGACTTAAGCGGCACGACTGAGAAATATGCGAAAAGCCGTGCCATATTCCACCTTGGAGAGACTCCCCTCAGATGCCTCGTAAGAAAAACCCAAGTGTAATGCGGGGACGCGTGCTTGAATTTACGCTGCAGCAAGCATAAAAATAAATACCAGTGATTTGGAGATATGTCCAATAGTTACACACACACACATATATATATATATATATATATATATACAGAAGAGGGCCATTGCCGGAAGTATAGTATTACCAACGACTTTTTGGGATGTGCGAGAGGAGAAAATTTAATATAATTATATTATAATATTTTTTTACCGACAACTCTCTGCGAAGTTGTAGAAGAACAATACTTATTTTTAATGAGAGATATACATCAGGGCACCCGAATATCTTAACACAAGAGTGTATTCTTGGTAGTGCAAGAGGTCCAATTTCCTACCGAAAAATGTTCAAAAACATTATATTAACACGAAAATCCTTCAAAAATTCCTGGAGATATAAAAACAGGTACAAGTCATAATAAATAATGGTTACATATTGATGCACGATGCAACCAAGACGAGACACTTCAGTTCACCGATAAATTGTGTTTTCAATGAAAATCAATAAAACCCGAGGGCAGAATTTCTTTTAAAGTAGGTGTAGATTTATGTAAAAGTTGTTTTAGTAATAGTTTATCATGTTCTGCATTGAGTGATTCTTAAAAGTATTGGTTCTTGCTTCTGAAAATAAACCCAAAAAGTAGTGTAAAAAGAAGATTTACTGAATATTTCATTGTAATATTAATGTAAAAATTGTCAAATGATTATTTTTACACTTTATTTTACTATATTTTTTTAATTAACCTGGCTAAATTTGAGGCTTTATACAAACGAATTTACATGTACTGTAAAGATAACGTGTACTCTAGTGGTAGGAAGACGCCGAAAAAAAATTGAACTTGAAATTCAGACATTTTAAAGAAAATGAGACTTGCTCCATTTTTAAGTGTTCTCTACATTATCTTAGCCAAGTTGAATAAAACATTTGGTGCGATTTTAGAAAATGTTGAGGCATCGTTGTGGTTGAGGATGAGACTGAAAAGTAATCCTAAAAATAAAAATATCCGTTTTAAAATAATAATGCCTCGAGGTCCTTAAGATCGATAGGGAAGTACAAATTCTGAAGAAAATTGTCTGAGCCGTTTGGCTACTAGGGTTGATCACACACGGACGGACAGACGGACGTTTTGCGAACAATCCATTTTTCGGTATCAAGCGTAGATTCTAACTACACAATGTGTTAGAGGATATAATTCACTACATACATGAATAAGATTTATCCTCTTTTTACTTTCTTGTCTTTCTATGTACTTAGTACAGAGAATTGTATGTACTCAGTAATAGAGTAAGTAAAATACTTTCGGTGGTTTCAACAGGAGTCTTGTGGAAATCCATATGGACAGATTAAAAGATATAATCTTCCACAATAAAAATGTATTTACAATAAATACAGATCTTACATTCACGCATACATGTTTCGAAGCTATTACCTTTACTTCAGTGCACCCCAAGTAACGTAGTAGGAAACATGGCTTTTAAATGTGCATCCTAGGCTAGTGAAGCGAGAAAATGAAATGGAGAGTTTAAAGAAAAAATAACAATTTTGTTAGAAATCTCTAGAATTGGAATCTATTTGACTTTCTTTAAATTATATTAAGCTTTTAGTCTTTTAAGAGAGGTACAATCTTTAAAAAGTTTCAGAGGCTCTGCAGAAGGAATTAAAATTGTTTCTAAACAACAGAAATTCATGACCACGGATACAGACATTGTCTCGAAACGGCCCTTTTCTCTTCTTGTCATATACCAAGACAAGTATATTTTGTACGAAAATTGAAATGGAATTCCAGCATGATAATTACTTTATTAAATGACTTACCGAAAAAGGATCAATTATCTTAATTATAAAGGTTATGCATCATAATTATATCATTAACAATGTAGGTCAAATAGAAAACATACGAGGCTGCAATAATGCAACTATAATAATGATTTAATAAACAAGGGTTAAAGTACCTCAATGTAAAAAATCGTAAAAAATGGAACTGGAAGTACCGGTAGGGCTGACGAATATTCATAGTTTATTTAACGAAAATTTGAATAAAAATTCCTATAATTGTTATATTTTTATAAATGGCAGGGCACATTATGACACAGTGAAAACAGATTTTGTGTACCTGACAAACATCAATGCATGATCATGCCATACCAACCAGGGGCAAATATCACCCAATTAATTTCGTAATATGAAATTTCCTACCTATTTTAATTGGTAAAAAGCTTCTTCGATCATACACCTGCTCTAGAGGTTTTATATATTTATTCTGAGACACTTGCATATCAGCTCATATATATATATTGCTCAAATGCAACAATGCAATATACAATACAACATAAATAAACAAATGAACTTATAAGAATAGTGAAATTTTGAAATCACACACAAGACTATTCAATTTTATTATTTTGGAACGTAGATGTATTGTGCGTCAACATATGGCAATCATACGACACACATATGGCCAGCACATACGGCATGAATACGTCGGCCCTAATTTCAAAATATTTGAATAATTCCGAAGAGACTTGTCAACATGTTCGGATACCTGACATAGAAAAACGTTGATAGAAGCACCTCTTTTTATTACATTGAATACTTGGATGATTTGAGAATGAATCCTTTTTGACTTTGCGTTGGAGCTTGGCGCCTCCGCTCAAAATCCAACACACTGGATCTCTGCCTGAGAATCCAGGAGTGGCTAAGATGCGTGATTGTAGTTTAGTAAACTTCACATTTTAATTATACCCCTGTAAATATTTTATTACTTTATACTGTTGGACGCGAAGAGCCTTCTCCGAAGCTTTCCAATCCTCTTGGAAATCATGACCTCTCAGCGTGACTCGGGAAGACGGTAAGTCGTGAGTTATTCGAGAAACTTCTGCCTCTGGGAAATCCGTCCCGTTTTTGCTTCTTCCCAAGCCGTCTTCCTGCCAGATGGATTAACGTCTCCTTTATGAGACATTAACTCTATTTCGTCAGAAAGAGTTTGCTCTGTCTAGTCCGCGCCGGCAAGACGCTTTTTCTCGAGCCTTTGTAACAAACGAAGGATGACAAAAGGCCGAGGAACCGAGAACTTCATGGCGCATTGGGTTAAGATAGCGGCACAGACATCTAGTTATCAGTTCTAGATTTTATTTTCGCCAAGAATTTTAGATGTCATGTGATAAATGGAATTTATTACTAAGTTATTTGCGGTGTGAATTCGGTTGGATCAGTTATTAATTTGTTAAAAGTTGGCCTCTGTATAAGAGTCTCAATGTTGGTATTTCTTCTATCAACAAATGATCATTATTCATTAACATAATTGTACATTTCTTGCATTTTATATGTGTCAATGAATATTAGTTTTTATGATTAAAATATTTGTATGTCCTTTTGGTAAGATTTTACTATATTGGAGGATCTTTCTAGGCCAAAAGGGTTTTATTTCTGACCTATGATCTAACTTTGCATTAGTTAAATGTATCCACAAAAGTTGTATTTATCAAGAAAAGTTCTTTAAACAATTGAGATGAGAAGGAGCAGAGTGACATGAAGTGTATGAAGAAGAAGAGAGAAGTGTATAAAACTGATAAAAAAATGGAAATTCTATTTCTCGATTTTTAAATAACATTTTGAGATAAAATTTGCCAATTTTAGACAAAAACTTATTTATTCACTGGAAAACCAAGAAAGGCTGCCCAAATGAAGGATGCAAGTGACAAAACTACAATTTTACAGTAGAAAGAATAAATGTTTGAATAATATTTTGCACAAATTAAGTCGGCAAATCCAAGGTCGTTAGTGAGAATACAATTTTATTCAACGACTAAATACAGTCATTCATGATTATTTATGCATTCGTCTACATTATTATATAGTTAATGAATTACAGAAGAAAAAAAGTATGCTTCATCATTGTTTGCAAAATGAAATCAATTTAGCATAATTTCTAAGTGAATTAAATAATATATTTTCCCCGAATTCATTAAGGTGATCTCAATAAAATAAGATTTTAATGTAAATGCTTTTACTCGCACATCTCTACGTACAGTGTCATACAGAAATAACTAATGATCGTCGTAACGGAACAATTAGGTCTTACTTTTGGTGTGCTGATTAAGTTTCAACTCAAACGCCTCTAAAATAAATGAGTTATGAGAGGCATAGACTTTCATCCACCCGTGCATCCATCCGTCATCCAGATAGACAGACATTCCAATTTTTGGGTATGAAATTGCATCCTCGCCGCGATCACCAATCTTAACACTCTTTGGAAGAGCACTAATAGACCTTCATCCTGACGCGTGTGCGAATTTTTTAAATTGAAAGAACTTTAAACATGAATTTTAAGACAGAAAACTTGAGATCCTTGTATTGGTATATCAATTCGTTTTCTATTTGTAATTTAGTAATGGAAAAAGTAAAAATTACAAATTCAGATAGAACCGACGGTATTCAAGTTAAGTAACCTTGCAACCTTCATATTTACGTTTACAATTAGTGCTCTCTGAATTAAGTCATGAAATATTAGGAAAGCGGTATTCCCTCTTTTTCTCTGTTCGAAAAAAATGAAAAAACAAACCAACAAAAACTGGTGAGGTTTTTGAGAAAATAATTATTCAAAAATTGCCTACATTATAAAGAAACATTCTGAAACATTACTAATAATTTCCATACAATGGCGTAAAATTATTTAAAGAAATGTCTTTGAATAACAGATTTCATTAACGAGAAACATTCCATGCTAAAAATAGGTTACTGTACATTAATTCTTTACAAAAAAATTAAATGGACTTATAACATTACATTCTTAAAATCTATAAGTATCATTCTTGTAACTCCAAACATTTTTACTTCATTTTGTCAAATCCAGAAAGAAATAATGTTACTGTTAAAAACATAAGCATTTTAAAAGTCCGTTTTTTAAATTGAAATCCTTTTCTTACTAACATTGGTTAGTACTTCTTAGTATTAAGGTTTGTTTAGTACTGAAACTTCGAAGCGCTCTCCTGAAAAGTTTACAAAATGAGTTAGAACAACATAGTTCTAAGCAAGCGGTGTGTTGAGCCGCCCGTGTGTGTGTTTTGTGACCCCTATATCGCAGGAACCCTCAAGTGTGTTAATGTTTAATGTATGACATTATTCTAGGGCTGTCCAAATGCGAAGTTTCGGGTCAAACTGTAAGCGGGATCCCATTGTAGAGGTTCGCGTACCGCTTCTATTTCATGAGACTAGACTTGGGTGACCAGACATCCCGTTTGTAACGGAAATGTCCTTTTTTCATTATGTATTCCGTTGTCCTAACAAAATGTTAACAGGACGCGAAATGACCCGTTTTTTCGTTCTTGGCTATAACCTCACTCTCCCTAGACTCACTCTGATTTTTGCTACTTCGTTAGCTTTTACTTTTCAACTAAACTTTTATCCGGAAAATTTGAGTATTTGGAAAAAGATAATGTAGAGATTGATAAACAATGGTGTGATATCTTCTACACATTTAAATGTAGAGACAATCCATGTAAAATCATAGAGGGGGTTGTGAGTTTTGCTCTGGCTGTACCGGGCAAAAATGCTGTGGTGTAAAGAGTATTTTCAATTGTGAACTCCCTTTGGATTGATAAAAAGAAAAAAACAAAAACGTTTTACTACCGAAACTATTTAAACAATTGTAATTTTAAAAACTCATTTTGAAGTCCTGAGCTGAAAGGAATTCTACAACCTTAAGTAATTCCAAACTCTTGCAAGATATCAAATCTTCTGATAAGTATAAAGTTCATTGTGATGTTCTTGAATGGGAAGCCACAAGGTCAAGTTCAGCAGGTTGTTCATAACTACGTTGCTAAAATATTACGAATTAAAAGTAATTTACCATTGTCTCAGTAAAGCAGTGAAGTCACATATGAATGACATTTTCTTTGTAAGCCCATGTCCTGTTTTGTCCCGTTTTTTTTCTTGCATATTTCAGAAATGTCCTGTTTTATTTCATAAAACATCTGGTCACCCTAGACTATACTCCTTTCCCCCTCCTTTGCCTTCTGTGAGCAATGCGAGCAGCGTCTGCCCACCCCATCCTCTGAGGCTGACTCGATAAACAGTGACAACAACGTGCACCCTGATAAGCCCTGCACCGGAGCAGGCCGAACGCCCTGTCCCATCACCGATCATCAAACATATTCAATCACCTTTCCAATCATTTTCACTCCAACCTAAATAGTATTTAACGATAAACAATACAATATACAATATATACAATAAACAATGGTATACACAATAAACCAAGCAGTCCACTACAGCCTGGCTTCATTTTTTCCAACTAGATTTAAAAACAGATTCCCGTTCGAAGACTTTTTGTTTTAAAAATTCCATTAATTGTTCAAAGAAGGGGCCTCTTGTAGTTTCCTACACAGCGAGTAATGTAGTTAAGTGTTATGTTTAGTATAAGTGATGTGAGCCACCACAACACATGAAAGAGCCCTGCGTTACGTTACTGAACGGCGTAATTTTCAAATATTCAATAACCATATTTAAAAAATGCGCTGCCCGATTGAGCATCCTTTGAGAGGTGGAGCAGAACTGGTTTCAGCCGGAGAAAGAAAAAAAAAAAAAAAAAGGAATTTCACTATCCGCAAACTACCATTGAGATTTCTGTTTTTAGATTTTTAGTCCAGATTTATTTTAGACATTTTTAATTAAATATATTGAAATCAAAAACACATTATTGGCCGGTACGGATCGGAGGAGTGCGGCGAGTTATTTGACAAATTTTAGGTTAAGTGAATAATCTTGCTTTGCTTGCTAACTGTTTTTAAAGTGAGTGGTTCAATTAATAACTGAACTGTAAAGGTTACACGTAGCGGGGGCAGGTTATCTGCCTTCCACCAATTTTTCTAAGAAAATGAATACACCAAGTGAAACGAAAACCCACAAGATGCCAGCAGAGAGTCAGAAGATATCGTATGCCAATGTGATACAGAACCAAATGTATCCAAAAAAAGAAAGTGCTATAATTATTGATTCCGTTGAAGGGTTAAATATACAAGAATATACTATAGCGATCGGACAAATAGTTGGACCAGAAAATATACGGTACGTTTCCCGGATTTCTCAAGGTAGGATATGTTTTTACCTCGCCAATCCCAGTATTGCTGATAAAGTTACTGCAGAAGGCTGCAACATAATAAAAGTTAAAAATCATTATTTGCAAATAAGGCCCTTGATTGCTAAGACTAAAAGAGTCATTTTTTCAAATGTTTGTCCAATCATACCAAACTATGTACTTATTGAAAAACTCAAAGAATTCAATATTAACACCAGTGCAACTATTACCTATATAAAAGCTGGTATAAACAATCCTGGTTATCAACACATCTTAAGCTTCAGAAGACAAATATATCTAGAACCTAATGATATAGATAAACTTCCTGAACATATGTCAATTATATATGATTCTACCAAGTATTATGTGTATATCTCTACAGATAAAATAAGCTGCTTTTTATGTCAACAAGAAGGACACACGGCCAAATATTGTACAAGATCTAACAATGATGAAACAGGGTCAGAGAACGTATGTGTTGAACCAAATGAAAATGTGAGTCTGTGTAGGAGTAATGAAGTAAGCAGTGATGTACAGGTTATGGAACAGGAGAACAATGTGACTGATGCTAGTAAAAGCAAGAGTAGTAAACAAGAGGATAATACGGAAGTGGAAAAGGATGCTCCTATTAGTGTTGAAGAAATCATTGAACAAAGTGGTGCTAATTTAAACTCGCCTAGTGTTTCCCATACAAAAGTGAAAAGTGTGGATAACAAGCTACAACCAAGGAAGGTTACAGCCAAAACACAGGATACAGACAAAGGAAAGAGATTGCATTCAACAAATAATTCCAGCACCTCAGACAGCAATGAAATTGCAGAACGATCTCAGAGTGTTAAAAAGAAAGTGAAAATAGCATCAGTACCTGAAGATCTTGTGCAACACATCAGTGAAATACAAAATCAAATTTCAGATACATTAATTTCTATTTTTCCCATCCCAATGGAAAGTGCTATTGACTTCATTGTTAAATCATATGAACATCCATACAATGACATTCCTATGCTAGCTAAAAAATATACAGAGAATATTCCAGGACTGGTTGTCATGTTACAAGAGATACACAGATATATAAATAAGAAAAATGTGAAAAGGAGAATAACTACTATTATGAAAAAATTAGTAAACAATGAACAAGAATCAGAAGTGTCAACTGAGGAGTTGGAAAACAAAATCTAGTTATGATCAGAAGTCCAAGTCAACATAAATTCACAAGCTGTGATTTAAGATTATTATTTTGGAATACTAGAAGCATCCTCAGAAGATCAGAGGAACTGCAGAAGACCTTAGAAAATATGGACATTGTGATTTGTGTTGAAACATGGCTTACAGAAAATAGGAGTGAAAGTAATATTGAGTTTCCAGGATTTGTAATAGTCAGAAAAGATAGGGTTCAGCAAAGAGGTGGAGGAATCATTTTTATTGTTAGGAAAAATATAGCTTTTGTAGAGATTAAAGACCTAAAATATCCACACAGTATGTTTGAGCTAGGTGGAATTAAAATTACTAATGTGAAAGAAAACTTAAATATCATTGCTGGTTACAAGCCTCCAAAATTTAAAATAAGTCAGGAAGATTGGGACTCAATAATGGGGAATGCTTATCCAAACAGTAAAACTATAATCATGGGTGACTTTAATGCTCACAATCAGCTATGGAACTGTCGCCTTAATAAAACAGATGGAAACCTGTTGAATAACAGTGTTAACACACATAATCTGTTTCTGCATAATTCTAGTTCCTATACTCATGTGGACTTTACTACAGGTGCTAAATCAAACATTGATTTAGTTTTTTCTACTACTGATATTTCACACCTAATTCAAGTGAAAGTAGAAAATGAAACTTGGGGATCAGACCATTTCCCAGTATATATAAATGTAAATGTGGAAAAAAAATACTATCACAAGAAAACATTTAAAATAAACACAAAGAAAACAGACTGGGAGAAAGTGAGGAACCATCTTCAAGATAACTATTATCAATTTGGAATGCCAGAATATGTTAACTCCCCTGGTACTGGTAAATATAATATCTTTGTAGACATTGTGACAAAAGCAGTTCAGGACAATACTCCTGTGGTTAAAAAAAGAAAAGTTAAAAATAATCACAATCCTGTGCCATGGTGGGATGCAGAGTGTGATAAAATGAAAAGATTAAGAAAGGCAGCATATAGAAAATGGGAAATCACCAAAGAATTAAAAGATCTTATTGAATATAAAAGGAATGTAGCTTGTGCTAAAAAACTATTTAAATGGAAAAAAATTGAAAGTTTTAGAAATTTTGCAAAATCAATAAATATTAATTCTGATCTAACATATACATGGAATAAGGCAAAAATATTCAAAAATAAATGGGTAAAAATTAAGACGAATAATGTACATGAAAATTTACAGCAAGAAAAAAAAGTGGTTAGTGCTTTATCAAAAATATGCCCTCCTTGGGTTCCTACTAATCCCAGTATGCTGCCTGTATGTCAAAATACTCCCTTTCTAGATAATCCCTTCAACTTTGTTGAATTCAGCAGAGCTATGAAAACAAGGAATAAGAACTCTGCTCCTGGCATTGATGGTATTAATTATGAATTATTAACTAACTTACCTGGTAATTATCATATTATGCTATTGGATATATTTAATAGAATGTATGTAGAAAAAAAATACCCAAACAGTTGGAAGGAAATATATGTTCATTTCATTGAGAAGCCAAATAGTAGCAATTTAAGACCCTTGGCTCTTACCTCATGCATTTGTAAATTATTTGACAAAATGGTAACTGAAAGGTTAAAGTGGTGGTTAGAAAAAAATAATATAATAGCAAAGAATCAAACTGGGTTCAGACAAGGTTTGTCTTGTGCTGATAATATTACTGCCCTGAACTTATGTGTTGATGATGCTTTTATGCATAAAGAAGATGTTCTTGCTGCTTTTTTAGATGTAAGTGAAGCATTTGACAATGTTAATAGTGACTTACTTATGGAAAAGTTAGCTGAAATAGGATGTCCTGAACGCATGATAATGTTTTATAAATTTTTGACCAGTAAGAGGTATTTATACGCTAATGTGATGGGGGGTGAATTTCGTAATGTTTATAAAGGTGTGGCTCAAGGAGGAGTGTCGAGTCCAACTTTATTCACATTGTACATATCTAAAATAATGAATGATCTTCCAGAGTGTATTAAAGTATCTCAATTTGCTGATGATATAGCTTTATATATGAAAACTAAAAAACCAAGTAGTGATAAACAAATAATGGAGAATGCAATTGAAACTATAAAAAAAGAACTACTAAGGTTAGGGCTTGAGCTTTCACATCACAAAACTGTTTTTATTCAGTTCAATCAAAGAAACATTCTCCCAGGGGAAATTGATATCAATGTAGGAGGCTCCAGAATAAAATCTTCTGAATCTGTTCGGTTTCTAGGTCTAATATTTGATTTCAGAAAAACTTTTATGCCACATATAAGGTATATACAAGAAAAATGTTGTAAAGCAATGAATATCATTAAATTTCTCAGAGGTACATGGTGGGGAGCTGAGCCTGTTACATTATTACATTTTTATAAGAGCTATGTGAGATCTATAATAGACTATGGCTGTTTTGTTTATTACCCCAAACAAAAATATTTAAAGGACAAATTAGAAAGATTACAGTACACAGCGATTAGATTAGCCCTAGGATACAGGAATAGCACTCCCACTAATGTACTTCTGGCTGAATCCAAATTAATGAGAATTGAGGATCGTGTAAAATTTTTATGTAATAAATTCTTAATTAAGAGCATTACTCACAAAAAATCTGTAACATATGAAGGAATTCAAAACTATCTTAAAAATATTACAATTGATCACAGGAATAAAGTCCATGTATTACAGAATTGTATGAAAAACATTATATGTCTAGATAAAATAGTTGTAGCTGATCAAAATTTTCCATTATATAAGTTTAATTATGACACATTAATGTACCATGTATTATTGGATAAAGAATATGGAAAATTGTTAGTGGATGCAAAGAATCCTAATGAATTCTTCCAAAAATCAGTACTTAATTCACAAGCTATATCCATTTACACTGATGGAAGTAAAGTCAAGGATGCCAAAGCAGTTGGAACTGCTTGTATCTGTCCTGATATCAATGTTCACGTAATTAGAAGTCTGCATCCATATGCATCAATTTTCACCGCTGAATGTATAGCTATCAGAGATGCAATGGACATAGCTTTGAAGCACAAAGACAGAGATGTTGATATTTACACTGATTCCCTTAGTGTGTTATTAACATTAGAAAAAAAGACAGTAAATATAAGAACTAATTATTACTTACTAGATATTAAAAATAAGTTAAAGGAATTTCATACTGACAATAACTTTAAAGTTAATATCATTTGGATACCTGCACACAAAGGGATTAGTGGAAATGAAATGGCTGACTCGCTGGCAAAAACTGCTACAACTAAGAAACCTTCAAATTTAAAAATACCTTAAACCGATTTTCATTATATTTTTAAGAGCAGTGCTATGAAGGAAACGGTTAATAGTATTAAGCAAGCCGCTAACATCAAAGGCAAGGAATACTTTGCAACATTTTATAAAGAAGCTGAGAGACCTTGGTTTCATGGAAAATCCATTGAGAGAGATTTTGCTTCAATGGTGAACCGATGTAGAGCTGGTCATTACAGTCTAAACTCTTCATTATTTAGAGTTAAATTGATATCTGATCCAACATGTCATTGTGGACACAATAATCAGGATCTTAATCATGTAATATGGCAATGTGCAATATATAAAGAGGAAAGGGAATACCTAATCAAAAGATTGAATAAGATAAAAATATTTTTACCCCTAGATGTCAAAATGTTCCTTGCACAACCCAATAGCACAGGTATGAAATACATTTATGCATTTCTGTCATCCTGTAAAATAAAAGTATAAGATATATGGAATTGTTGAAACAGCGTAATTTACTGAATGTAAAAGTTGAAATGTAGTGTAAAATGCAAATCAATGTAATGTATAAAAAAATTGAAGTAATGTGTATTGTAAAAATTTAAGTAAAGCAAATAACTTCCTTAAGGAGGTTGAAAAGCTTTAAATAAAAAAAAACAAAAAAAACACATTAATCAGAAGCCATAGTTTAGATTGAATAATTTTATTAAAATGATCTCTTAATTTGGAAGCTTTCTACATTTCAAACGTTTTAAGGACTATCTTTCCTCTTATTCAGGAGTCTAAATTTAAGGTGGGGAGAAATGGCTTCCGTTAATGATGTAGGAACTTTTTCTTTCATAGAGTAGAAATAAATTTCAAAAAATTACAGTATTTATTTAAGGAGAGTTCATTTGTACCTGGACATATTTATAATAATTTTATTTATAATTTTATTATAATTATATTTCTATTTATCATAAATTTTCTGAAGAAGAGGAAAAGTAGTCCTTGAAACGTTGAGATGTGAAAAGCTTCAAAATTAAGAGAACCTTTTATTAAAATTCTTCAATCTAAATTATGGTTTCTGATTAATGTGATTTTTGTTTCAAAATACTTTTACTTAAAAATGACTGTCTAGAAAAAATCTGGGATAATCATCTAAAAAAAGAAATCGCTTGGCGAAAACAAGCAAGCAATTCCATTTTCCCAAAAAAGATTAGTATGAATCAAGAATTTGAGTATCGAATCTTCACTATTTTCAATTCGTGTCGCTATCACTACGCTTCGTTTATAATTCACTGTCGCGCCAAGATTCGTATTTGTAAGTGTGCCCATATCAACGGTCTTCAAAAATCATACGCGCAGCGACAGATTTACCACTTTCGAGGCCCCAAGCTAAAATATTATTGAACCCCGCTTTTTTACTGTCAATAACATTTTTGATATTATTGTTTTAACATTTTTATTCAAAATTGATTAAACATGTAAAACATGCATTCAATTAATAATTTTATTTAAATTGTAAATTTAAAAATTGATAATTATCTCCTATATATAAAATTATATTAATTTTAATGTGTATATCTTCATAACATTTTTAGCAAGTTTATCATTTTGTTTAATAATGTTTTGGGCCCCTTGAACTTTGAGGCCGCAAGCTCTACCTTATTTAGTTTAACAATAAATCCGCCACTGCATACGTCGCCTCTGACATTTTCTAGAAGCGGAGCATGGGGGAAATACTTCAATTAATTCAATTAATTTAATCAACATAATTACATGTAAATAAAAATATAAACTAATACCCCATTATAAAATCGCTCAATTTTTCTAAATTACGCGATCTGAACGACCTACGACATCGTCATGAATTACCCATGCACTTGATTGTAAGGGGGGGAGGTGAATGTAATGTATACCTTAATTAAACTCAAATTGTAAGCCTCAGAGTACATACACTTACAAACACATACACATCCATACCAACACGTCCTTAATCAATTTGCGTTTGGCACATTCAACCCTTTGAACAAAGATGCTTTAGAGATTCCGCATTTGTTCCTCAGCCGATTTTTGTTCACTACATTCCTGAGAATGCAGAAAATGGTAAAATTATGCTTTGGGCCATGGGAGAGCAATTGATGTCCTAACGCTATGAATCAGCGTCTATAAATCAGTCTGTTAGTCATAACATCCGATGAAGAATGTAACTATTTTTCATTTCAAGTCAATATTGCAGGCTGCAGTTTTTGGACGTTTTGCACATATCACCGATGAACAAGAAAAGTGACTCATAGTAAAAATCGTACATTTTTGAGATATGTAAAGAAGTATGTACAGGAAATAGTACATTTTACTAGTAAATATTTCAGACACATAGTTAACAAAATAGCCGCTATAAAGATTAAAACATTTTGTCTTTGACCGCAAAATTAACGTCTCAACTTCAAATAAAACAGTTCTCCAGCATTATTTTTAGATGTGTCACTATTCTGTGCACCAACGATATCTAATAGGAACGTCGAAGAGATTGGACTTTGTCAGTGAATGAGGAATCATGATCAATAAAAGATACAATACAATTTCATACCTTTAATTTTCAAACAAGACACAAAGCACTTTATCCAGATATTTCAGCGAAAAATAAAAAATAGAAATACAATTTGTTATTTATTACTATTATTTTTATTTACGAACGTTTTAAAATTAGAAACTTTGGAAGTTATGAAATTGAATATTCTGCCCACAAATTGTCTCTTCAGCTACTTATCCCAACAAGGAGTACAATCCGGTCAGAAGATAACTGACA
Source organism: Teleogryllus occipitalis (assembly GCA_011170035.1). Classification (NCBI taxonomy): domain Eukaryota; kingdom Metazoa; phylum Arthropoda; class Insecta; order Orthoptera; family Gryllidae; genus Teleogryllus; species Teleogryllus occipitalis. The sequence continues at coordinate 16,827 of BLKR01015704.1, read as the reverse complement.
GCGATTGTAACTATTTATTCATTTTTCTTAGAGGTTTTTGCAGTTTTACGTTCTTTAAATTTTCTTTCCGGAGGCACTGCAATGCAGGGACACATTACTTCTACTACGTCCAGACCTTTGCACAGACACCAGTCCACGATGAAAATTGGGGTGCTGCAGAAATGGGAGACTGGAATAACTACCGCAGTGGCTGGTAAGGTGGCCATCAGCAGGCAAAACTCCATTACAGCAATCGGCATGCATAGTAGGCCCCCGACCCTAGCTTGCTGATACTGGTTGAGGATACACATTATCGCTGGATACTTGGCCAATCGGTTAAACAACATGAGCCTGTGAGGATCAGAATCTTCGTCGGTGGCGTAATCCTCCTCTTCCACTACTCTCGTCTTCTTCTCGGCCTCTTTCTTCTTTACATTTTTTACTTTCTCGGACTCATCCTTATTTGTATTCTGTACATTCTTAATCTCTTCCTTCTTTGCATTCTTTTCTGCTTTGGTCTCTTCCTTCTTTGAATTCTTTACTGCCTTGGTATCTTCCTTCTTTGAATTCTTTACTGCCTTGGTATCTTCCTTCTTTGAATTCTTTACTGCCTTGATCTCTTCCTTCTTTGAATTCTTTACTACCTCGGTATCTTCCTTCTTTGAATTCTTTACTGCCTTGGTATCTTCCTTCTTTGAATTCTTTACTGCCTTGGTCTCTTCCTTTACTTTCTTGTTCTTTTCCTTTTTCTTTTTCTTTGCCTCATCTCCTCCAGGAGAGGAGTGTTTGTGTTTTTTTGCATTCGTATTTATAATTTCAGCATCTACTCCCGTATCCCTTATCTGACCTTTGGAACTTTCTTCGGCATCAGAATACTTGTCAGAATCGGACGTGAAGTCACTTTCAATATTATCAGTGGTGTTTCGGACTTCTCTCCCAGCATCCAAAATCTCTGCCGGTAATTCGGTTATTTCCTCAAAAGAATCATGAAAATGAACTTTAGAAGACTCGTCTTTTACATTCTGAAAAAAGGAACAGAAAACGCACCATTTTACAAAAAATGCAATTTCCAAAAGATGCAACATTTTTTTTCGAAAAACACACAAAGATTCCACCAATCAAAACGTGAACTTACCTGACTCATGGCGAGATAATGAACTGCAAGGTTCTAGCAGCAATAAATCACTAATCATTTAAGTTCTGTGAGGCAGATTTTATAGGCAACGGACCAGACCTAAACTTTGACTGTGCACTCACTCTGTAAGATAGACAGAGACCAATGAGAGCACATATTCCGGCGCTCCGTTCTATGTTTGATCAACGAAGAACGATAAGTAAGAGAATACGAAAACAGTTTCATCCAGTACTGTTTAAAATCAAGTAGAAACGACATTTGAAGTTTTTGAGGAAAAATGTGGGAAGGGAATAGAAATATACTACAAGTATTGGATATGAAATGAACCAGATAATTTTAAATGATATATAATATATTTAATTTCCATTACTCAACATTATCACTTAAATGTTTTTTTACAGTTTCATGATAAAATGATAACTCAAGCGCATGTTACTAAACATGTTACGTTATTATAATGACTTGTTATAATTATCACGCACGTGTCGTATTTTCCTCATCAATGTTAGTAATTTGAATTTTCAGTTAGATATCACAAACAATATTGATTCAGTGGTGAGTTGTAGTTGACATTCACATAATTGAAATTATTGAAGGCGTTGTCATTGTCAACAATACTATTTATTTTAGAAATAGCAGCTTTCGATGGCTTAGCCATCATCATCAGTTTTCTGGTACAAGAAAAATATAAAATTAGAATTAACATAGTTACCTAATTTTAAAAACATCTTAAGAAATGAAAGGAGAACAATTAAAGAAAAGAAAAAGAAAGAATGAAAGAAAGAAAGGGGGGACGGAGAGTTAGATCTTTATAATATAAAATAATTTATATAATTTAAAACATCTTAAAAAATGAAAGAAGAATTAAAGAAAGGAAAGAAAGAAGGGGACGGAGAGTTATATCTTTATGTAATATAGTAGTTTTTTAATTTAAGCAAGAAAATGAATGAAAATATAGTACATGTACAATTTTGAGAGAGAAAATACGAAAAGTAAGTTGAGCCGTTTCCTACCTGCTGTCTGGGAGCCACAAAAACGACTACGCTGCTTCGCCGGTCGTGCCTCGCAGCTTAAGTACCGGCTGTGGGGTGGAGGAGGAGGGTTAATGGCCTGGGTGCGGTGTGCTGTGTTGTCACCCCCGAAGGGTGTGGTGAGAGGGTGGTGTCAAAAAAGTAATTTTAGCAGAGGGGAGGGGTTGTAGTTTATGTTTACATTCAGTAGGTTACTATTGAGATGAATGTGAAGGTTTTCCAATGTTAATCTGGTATGATATTGATTTTCTATTTCCAGTATGTGAATGTCTGTGTGTGGATTGAATGTGTGACCTGTCTGAAGTAAATGATTGGCACTTTGCCAATCATTTACTTCAGACAGGTCACACATCGTATTTTCTCTCTCAAAATTGTACATGTACTATATTTTCATTCATTTTCTTGCTTAAATTAAAAAACTACTATATTACATAAAAATATAACTCTCCGTCCCCTTCTTTCTTTCCTTTCTTTAACTCTTCTTTCATTTCTTAAGATGTTTTAAATTATATAAATTATTTTATATTATAAAGATCTAACTCTCCGTGCCCCCTTTCTTTCTTTCATTCTTTCTTTTTCTTTTCTTTAATTGTTCTCCTTTCATTTCTTAAGATGTTTTTAAAATTAGGTAACTATGTTAATTCTAATTTTATATTTTTCTTGTACCAGAAAACTGATGATGATGGCTAAGCCATCGAAAGCTGCTATTTCTAAAATAAATAATATTGTTGACAATGACAACGCCTTCAATAATTTCAATTATCACAAACAATATTATTCATAATATTTTCCACCATCACTTGGAATTGAAATGTTTCCTTTAACAAAGAAAATGTCGAGGTATGCCTCCCTCTCTATTTTTATTATTTTTCACAGTACATAGTTCGACACCAAATTTAGGGATTATCTTTCATAAATGGAAGAAAATAGACTTCTTTCGGTAGGTTGAAACACGTTTCTTCGCTCGGAAGAATTCTCTTATCTCTTGTTCGTGACGGTTAGGGGAGAAGGAAAGTAAGTCGTGTGGAAATACAACTGCCAATGGCTTATCGCTTTAACTAACAGAGGGGGCCAACAGAATGAGTCATTATGAGTCAATGCCGTTATAAATGGGCCAGAGGAAACAGCATATCACAGTTCTACGTGATAACTTTGGGGCTTGTGACTTTTGTAAGTATGTAAGTTTATTCAGGGATGTATTCTTGGGTTTAGGTCAAAATAATACGTTGTTATATCATTAATGCTAATGCTTCGATTCCGCATTGGACTATCTTTCGGGCTGTAATGTCCTTATCTACTTTACTTTCATAGCATACAATTGTACATTAATGTGCTTAGAGAGTTGCTACCTTACTTAAAGTTCCTCACCCGAAGAATTTCTATTATGTATCTAGCGCCGGAGGGGGTGGAACATTTTTTTATATCAAGTGGAGGTTAAAAAAATATTCGTATATTAATATTTATTTATCAGTCACAAACAATAAATTCTTCCAAACAAACAAATTCCAATCTAACTAATAATCAAACTATACATTGTGTTTACAACAAAACTAACAATATTATTTGAAATTTTTTCGAATAAGCTTACACAAATGTATTCACAGAGGTCTTTAACATTTTATTTCCGTGTACATTTTTCATTAGAAATTACTTTTTTTCAGTAATCTTTTGAAGGTACTTGTCAGGTATGGTAATAGAAAAATGCAATTTTGTGTTTGATTTGAACCAAATAAGGTTTTTGAAAACGCCAATAGAAACTGCAATAAAAATGTATTCATTTGTTTGTTTCATTTTTGTTAAGTTAGAAGAGAGGGATATAATATCAACAGCATTTCCTTTAATTGACATGTGAATTTTTTAAATGACGTTATCTCTGAAGTAGTGAAATAGCCTGGAGATAACAAGAGTAAATGCGAAGTCTCCGGACCAAACTCGAAGAGGTTTGCAACTTTAAATATGCTAAACACCTTGCGAACATCTCAAAAGCTCATGGCTATCGAGAGTAGTAATCATAACCCTGGTTGTAACTGAGTGATTGGTTTCCATCATAGTTGTTGATTATGGTTCTAATAGCAAATTTCCGCCCTAGTGTGAAACTAACCCATGAGAAAATGCTTTTTTTAAAGACAAAAATATTCTCGAAGTTAATAAAAAAATTCCTCAATTTCAATTACTTTTTCATAATTTGACAGTTGAATCAATATTTGGTACACTAGAAAACTAGAAAATCAATATTCGTTACTTTCTACTGCATAATATTTAGCAATATTGAGGGCGGAATTACGCAAAAAAATTCATAAAAATTCAATTGCAACAATAAAACAGTATGTTTCCATTGAAATATAAACCATCAAATATATTATTTTGATACTTAATTTAAAAAATGCAAACAGAGGTGCTTCAACGTACCAATGTATTATTAGTAACGCTCTTATATAATTTGTATCGTTGAAGTGAGATGATAATAATTATTTTGAAATTGTGTACCACTTCTGATCTTTCAGCTATCGTATACAAACCTCTTGTCATCAAACGGCTTGAAAGCCAGCACAAAATAACTATTACATTTTAAAACCTACTTTATGAATAAAATTGACCATTTTGTTGCAGTTACGGCCAGTAATGTCTTTTCTACATCAAAACACCATTCATTCCTAAAACAATGAATTTCAAAAGTTTCGTTACCTTTAATAGTTTTCCTCCTCGCAGTTATTAACAAAACAAATGTCTCGATGTGAACTAATTTTACAGAAAACTTTGTAGAATATAATATTTTACGATACTATGTTTTAGTTTTTTTATTATCTACATCTGGGTAATAATGCCGCGTGCGATTTGGTAGATAGTCTTGTTCTCGGACGAACGGACAGCCAGAAGAACAAAAAACACTTTCTGGCATCAGCTACCACCCAATTTCCGTCACAATGTCAACATTTTTTTACAGCCTTTAATAACACTCCCTATGCTTTGGTAGCTACCTATTCAGTCTCTTATTTTATAATTTTGTGTCTTCTCAATGGCCTGGATGAAAGTCTTTGCCAGTATCTACTGTTGGTAACAGTCTTGTTTGTATAGTCAATAATTTGCTCGAAAAACAATTTTAAGTGACGACTAAATGTGCTGGTGAGTTTCCCATTCAAAGCCATTTCGTCTAGGTGTTCAAAGTTACATTTTAACTGGAATTGTTCAGTTAACTTGTAATATATTTTGCGTTAGTATAAATTTTCCACTTAAAGTATTAATGTTTTTCGAGCAAATTCTTGACTGTCAAACAAGATTGTTACCGTGTCAAACCGATTGTATATCGTGATCAGCAGGTACGACTGAAGAGACGCAGACTCGCAGCAGAAGAATCGCGAAATCAACATGCAGCTCGCTGGTAGTCGCGATGGGTCGACAGCTCCTCGAAAAAGCCGCGAGAAGGATGTCGAGCAATTGCAAAGCCAGAGGGCCAAAGTGAAGAGACGGGCGACCAGCAGGGCAATACGTGACGTGGCTCGCGAGGAGTTCGGGCCCTCCGGGTGGATGATAATGAACCGCCTCTCGCGGCTGCCCGTCGTCCGATGCAGCGCGGGCGTCTACAGAGAGGCGAAGGCCAGCCCGATCCTCGGAGGGCCTCTCACCGCTGCCGAATTCTGCCTCAGGGCTACCGCATCGCACGTGGCTTTCACCTCTACGCCCTTCCTCGAGGAACATCGCGTCTCGGTGTTCGTGATGGACCGGTTTCTGTGCAAAGTCTTAGAACTTGCGATGTCGGTGTGCCCGTGGATAGCTTCACCTCCCAATCAGGTGGGTGTATATGATGCGGTTTTTACAGAGCTTCCTCTCAATTCCACTCAAGGCCCGTCACCACGGTGGCATTATGGCACTGATTTTCGCGTCTTTATCAGTTGCTCCTTGCCGCTAGATTTCGCAAGCTCGCGACCGTATCAAGCAGTGCTGCAGATGAAGCCACTCTAGCGGCACGACAGAGAAAGACGCGAAAAACCGTGCCATAATGCCACAGTGGTGACGGACCTTGAATGGAATTGAGAGGCAGCTCTGTAATAAAGAAAAACCCTGCAGTGTACAGATTTTTATAAGAAGGGACCGCTTTGACAGCTACTGCTTGGCTACTGCTGACAACATAACTGCGAGTATCGTCCATGCCCTCAATTTGCCAAACCGTTCGTTTAGCTGGCTCTTTGGTAAATGGTTTTCATCACCATCTCTAGCAATGCCGTCCGTTACACGACACTCATTTACTTTCAGTCCAGTCAAACTGGTCCCTTCTTAGAGTAACTCCTCTATATCTAATGATACACTTGAAAACTCATTCTTCAGAGTTTCTAAAGATACTGGTTTTTGTAGTAAGTTGATTCCCACGAAAGAACAGTTCTTTTGTAGGAATGTTTTTAACTTCGAAATTTTAGAATTAGAAATTGTCAGATATAGATTTTTTCCCTAAGATCGTATAAAAGTGAGCAATTTTACGTTCTGCGATGAGTACGGTTAGTGTTCGGCCGAATTTGTGTATGAGAGAACACGGTCGTTTACTACTCAATCTTTAAATCAAGCAGAACATCGCAGGCTCGGTGCCTCTGCTCCCGAAACAATGTGGCGAATACGAAAGTTCCAACCCAGCAGAACAGAATCAAATGAACTTCGGCCACACACATACTAACATACTTTTTTCAGTAGGGAACTAGAAACCCTGTGTAACGGCTCCGATCCCTTGTCAAACATGACTTTCGTGTAGCAGCCATCAGTTTTAATCCTTACGTGTCACCTAGGTGTTTGAATAACGCTTGAAGTCTTTTGCAAGATGAATGGAATAGTACAAGTACCGTTCGGCCGACAATCAGCCATTTACGTATAAACTTTCCTTTGGCCGAACACGGACCCACTCTGACCTTCTCTTAAGCTTATGCGATGTCCGTATTTTTTATTATTCTTGTAAATAAACTCGCATTTAGTCACGAGGCTGCAAACCATCTAACCAACGAATGAAGTCCGTAGCCATTGAAATACTCCAGTAGACTTTAAGACAAGTAGAGTATTATTTTGATTAACATATATTAAAATTACAATTTTTCAAATTGTCAATGACACGAAAATTTATGACATATATAAACACATCAATCTCATATTTTTTACTAATTTTTAGCATACTAAAATAGGAATACAAATTTAATGAATTCAGTGTCATTCGTTTCTATCGCTAATACGAAATCTTCATTCTCGTGTTATAGTGAAAAAAAATCGTAAATTTCTCATAAGTTTGTATTTGAGGGATATATGCAGCTTTCTTTAGAACGCCACTATTTTTTTAATTTGCTTAAAAAATCTACATTTCTGTAAATAATAGTCTATTAAAACATTCAACTATTTGACCACAGACAAAGTCACCCATACAGGAGGCTTTTCTACAGTTTTGAAATTTTAAATTAATTTGGAATTTAAAAAAAATATTTCACTCGTCCTCAAAGAGTGCTAATGACAAAATCGGAAGGTTATCTACAAGACATTAGCGATGGAAAAGCCCAGTAGTTTACCTTCCGGCCTTGTCCAGACCCGCTTAGAGGACAAGATGTACTAGTATCTGTATTAAGATATATTACATGACGTCACAACCAAAAATAACTTTTGCATGGTCTCACTGGCCATCTTCATAGTCCAGACATATGAAAGCAACGTAATCACTCGTAACATCACCTAGCATTTCAGTGTTTAAAAAGTTGAAAAGTATCATTGCCATTGTTTGAATATTCCATTTATGGTTTTATTCAGTTCGAGGGTTTAGGGCAGCAACACCAGTTACAGCAATCCTCTCGCTCTTTGTAATGTTATTATCTAGATTTCAATGAAAGTGAAGATTATCTTGTTACTATTCGTGTTACGTGCTCTATATATGTCTCGTTCATATCTATGGAAAATTTGGGACAGTCATAAGATGCGAGACACTTCGGCCATAATCGAGATATTAACATTTACGAATAGCGGAGGTTTACTCTAACACGTTTGGGTTACCGTGTTCCTATCCTAAGTTCTTCAATTGAACTGTAGACTGCCGAAATACAACTATTAATTTTTATTACTTTTCAAACCATTTTATTTCAGTGTAGTCCAGTTATAAGCATATAATGCACAAAGAACTTGGGTTAAATATTTAGTAAGCCAATGACGCACATTTTCCACGATTCGTACCTCTGTGACTAACCTACACAAATCTTATTTTCAGATCTGTGGTGAAATTTCCAGATGTATTACTACCTGCACGCATCGTTGTCCTCGAACCGTGGCCAACAGTCTGCAAAAATAATTCTCAACAGACGAGTGATGAAGTTTTGCTAATTAATTTTTAATTATGATTAGTTGATAACATTTATTTATACTTCCTTTGGAACTTACTTCTCCGTTGTATGTGAAATAATCAAAATTATTAAGAAATATTTTGAACTCTAAGAATAAACAATTAAGATATACATTTATCGCTGATTTGTGCACAGTAATGTACTATATTATCTTTTATTACTCAAATTTCGGTTTCTCAAACATTTATATTTACTTCTCTACCCAAATATCTGTATAGTTTTTCTAAGATAAGAGGAATGAAATATGAAATTCGTGTAAATGGACAAAAAGAAAATTTGTTTAGCTAAAATAGTTTAAAAATTAATTATTTATTCCCAATAATTATGTACAAAGAAAAGATAATGTGCAAGAATAAACCAGTAATATCGTGTAGCACGGAAAGAAAGCAGCATTCAAACACCAGAGGTTAACCCATGGTATACGAGAATTGTAACACCAGATACCAAATAAAAAAAAATTACCCACATTTATTAAGAAAAATTATGTAAAAACACAATTTTTGACAATTTCTATAAAATAAGGGTGTAACACTATATACTTTCTCGCATTATTTAATGTTTACAATTTTCAAAAAATCACAGTTTTCAAAAATGAAACCTGCTTCATCCCTTTCCTCTATCCCAAGGAAAAAATAAAGAAAAACCGTAGCCGTTTTTGAGAAAATAATGATTGAAAAATTGCTTCTACTTCAAGAAAAAATTGTGAACTACTCGTTTTTCAAAAAAATGTACTTCGCATTATTTAAAAGATCTGTTTTCATTCCGGAAAGTATCTGTATCATCCATATTGTAGTTTAGCAATGTTAATTTTTAGCACTTTTCGAAAAAAGTTTATCAAAAACTGAACCTGTGCCATTTTTATAAGCGTACTTTTCTCGTTTAAGAAAATAATTAAAGAAACAAGAGCTATTTTGAGAAAATATTTGTTTGCAAATTGCTTATTATTATACCCAAAATTACGAGAGAGTTACTCGTTTTCGAAAATTATACATTGTCTAACAAAGTAATGTTTTTGAAGAATAAATTTTATTAATTGCAAAAATATCTAATTTCAATATTGTATATTCAATATAAAAATATTGAAGGAAAACGTAGAAAAATGAAAAATTTTGTAATTTTCGAATATTCAAAGAGTTCAAGAAAAATTAGTTTGCCGCCACTTTTAAAAACGTTTGCTCTACTTAAATTAGTAAAAATTGTGATCCTTGGTCAACGTGCTTAGCGCTGATCTTAATGAGATGCAACTGCGAGATAAAACTTTCTGTTATCTACGGAAATACGGAGCTTAATACAATCCGGTCAAGGCAGAGATGTAAATGTTAAAAGCAACTTTAAAGCAGCCGACCTCGATGGCTGAGGTAGCTAAGAGCGTGTAACGACTCATTGCTTCGGTCCGAAGGGTTGTGGGTTCGAGTCCCACCCTGGGTATGGTTGTTTGTTCCTTCTTTCATGTATGTGTTGTCGCGGAGGGCCTCGTGTTCTGCTGATCCCAGATCAGAGGAGCCTGCAAGTGTGTTGGTGTCTAGTGTACGGACGAATAAGCGTCCTATCGGGACGTATAGGTTACGGGACGCATAGGGTATCGGGACGTAAAGGGTAACCGGCAGTCGGCTGGATAAAGCCCTAAAAACTTTAAAGCAGAGATTCTCATCTGACTAAAGGTTACAAAGGACTTACAGTTCACACAAATCAGTATTCAAATTTTTAGAATATTTCAAAAGTAATGTAAAAGTGCTTGTGAAAGGAACAACTGAGTAAATAATTTAAAGTGCCTATGAATGTGTCACTTATTTATGAGTGAGTGTGTAAACTTAATTTTCAATTAACTCCGTGTAAACCACTTGGCGGCATATTTCATAAAACTAAATTATCTTATCATTTGAAGAAGTGTGTGACCTTTCTCTAACCTAGAGCTGCCCCGATCCCTCCTAGACGTAATATATATCCTCCTTAGAGGATAAGACTCCTTTAGGCGAGGTAAGCAAAGCTCCATAAGCGGGTAAGTCTCTGAAATTTGGCAGTTGAGCGGCCTTGCGTCCAATAACGGAGTTACGACTGCGACGTGATAATCCTCCCTTCTAAATATACATTCAACCATACATATTGTATACTTCTTCGTCTATGTATAAGAAGACACATCCATACTTAGGCCTATACACCCATTCCGTCAAACCTACATACACATACGTATATATAAACATACAAATACTCGATGCCTTAATTCAAAAGCATAAACAAAAAACAAACAAACCTAATATCACTGCAGATCATTAAACGCTGATCATTGACAATACAGCGTCTGAAATATCAAATCATTTTACCATAAAATGGCAGAAACTTTCTCGCACGAGTTGGTCTCCCTTTCTTTTGTGTCGGTGATATCCTTCCAGTTTTGGCCCCACCCCTTCCCCGCAACAATTATAATATCAGCAACTATTCTGCGGTTTTGACGGAGCTGCCTCTCAATTCTTCTCAAGGCTAGTCACCACGGTGGCATTTAGGCACGGTTTTTCGCTTCTCTCTGTTGTGCCGCTAGGTGCCGCATGCTTGCGACCGTATCAAGCAGAGCTGCAGTTGAAGCGACTCTAGCGGAACGACCGAGAAAGACGCGAAAACCTGTGCCATAATGCCACCGTGGTGACGGGCATTGAGCGGAATGGAGAGTCAGCTGCGTAAAAACCGCAGTATATGCGACCTGCCAGGGGCCCCGTGCAAAGAATCACTCATTTGGTTGCAATTTATTTATTTATTTAGTCAAAAACAGTCAAAAACTGTATGTCACGTATGGGGGAGAAAATCATCTGCGCACGCTTTCTTGAGTTTCAGAAACCCTTCCCAACAATTTAACAATTAATAGTTGAAAGGTGAAAAATAATAATAATAATAATAATAATAATAATAATAATAATAATAATAATAATAATAATAATAATAATAAGAAGAAGAAGAAGAAGAAGAAGAAATTTTAAAAAGCGAGAGATTAACATTTCAAAAACTAGATATTTTCGTTGCCAAATTATAGAAAACTTATTTTTAACGGTAAATGAACTGCAGATTTTATTTTTCTGTATTGTTAACAAATAGAAACTCACCCTAAGCTCTACTACCACTACAAGCAAAAGGAAAGTTCAACAAAACCTGCGCATAGTGAAGCTACATTTACGTCCAGAAGCAAATCAAGGGGCCATCTCAGCATTTGCTCAATGGGTCAGGGAAACTGGACAAAAACCTGATCGAGATGGGGGTCATTGACCCGGAAGTACATTATTTGTTACAGGCATATTCCCCCTGAATAGCACTCTCGCGCCCAGGTAGCTCTTAGGCAGGTCGGCAACCTGTGACTTGCGAGCCGCATGTGGCTCAGTAGAATCATACTTGTGGCTCTTGAGTAGTTTAATAGCACATATTGAAAAATTAACTGCAACACTACAATTGCCAAGCAAATATACTAATCTTGCGCACACACCACAATGCGCAGAAGATCGAATGCATGCCTAGCTTTAGCTAATCTTGCTCTCCACACTCACCGACACCCAACTCAAAACATAATAGAAACAGAAACGAGGTCACTGGGAGAACAGTCGTGAATTTTCGGATTCAGCGCCTTTTAGTAGTGAGCCTTACGAACTTTCTTAAAACTCTCGTCGTGCGAGGAATTTCAGCAAAATATTTGTTTTCTACCACATGTGTTGCATGTGCGAACTGTGAAAAATATTTATATGCGGTCTGGCGCACACCGACATGTCGGCTATCAGGGTTTTCCTCAACTAGGTATCTCTCACCAGATTGACCATATCCCAACAGGGGCAACCTCTAAGCTCGTGACTAATCTCCCGGCATGTCTGGTACTATAGTGCACGTAAGTGTGTGTGCCCGTTTGTTAGGTTTCTGCTCCGGCATTCGCCTAGTGTTGATCGGAGGAACCACGGAAAACTTATCGATCACAGTAGCCGGCTGCTAGAATTCTCCTCCAGACAGCGACTGAATTCGACCTAGCTATGTAGCAAGAGAGAAAATTGCTGCCACCGTCGGGAGTGGAAGCCCAGGACCTCCCAGTCAGAGGCACTGGAGTGATGCCACCCCTGCACCATCCTAGCCGGTAAGTGGTGTCTGGTTATTAATGTATTGATGTGATTGTAACCTATATAACGTATTGAATGCCCCGTACGCCAAATACAAATCAAAACTTATACGGCTTCGAACTCACCTCCTTAGAGTGATCACTTGCCCCAAATCTCTGATATAATGAATCTCCGATGAAAATTTTGAAAAATTAAGTGTTAATTAAAATGGTGCATATGTTACGGAATCCATTTTATACTCTCTGTCAAATATGTTTATCGGTCACCTGCGTCTTTAATCTTTGTTAACATGCAACCCTGCAGGTTTGTTAAGTACATTTGTACCTACCTGAATGTTAAGAAATTTAACATCCTCAGCAACGGTTTTTAACATATTTAGCAACGTAAGCCACCATCGATTCATCGCAAATCAAATGTTTGTTAAGGAAAAAAACATGGCGATGTATGCAAAAACATCAGATTCAAAAAATTCAGAAGTAAATCACATTGGTTACGGGAATTACTCTCAATTGTAATATTATTTAGTAGAATTATAAAGAAGTATAGTTGGTAAATTAACCTAATTTTCCATCAAATGCAACTACTCCAGTAATCGTATTTACTGTCGATGTAAGGGTGTCCCCACTGGAAGTCAACACGCCAATTTCCTAACCGAACGTCATTTATTTAGGTATCTTTACGTTCAGGAGAATTATTTGCATTGAATTTTCTCGAACCACGCTATACGATTATTGTTTATATAGATTTATCGCATGCAACCCCTTACAATATCGTACTAACATGCCGCAGCAATAGAATTCATGTTTACTATGACAGTAATGTCGTAAGTGTTTGCATAATTCGTGAGATTTTATGGTGACCGATAAATGTTGAAAATACCAGGAAATGTGACAGTGTTATTACTGCGTTATCCAAATAAAAAATCTGAGCTCCGCCTCAATTTTCAACTTTTGGCCTCGGCAGTAATAACACTCATAACATCATTTCGAGGTACGTTAATAGCTATTAAAGAAAAAATTGTGGAGCTGTTTTTTAAGAATATCTTGTTTATGTATTTTTTTTCCTATTTCACTGATTTAGCGAAAGCAACATTTTTGTCAAAAATGAATACGACGTTAAATAAAAAAATAACCATTACAAACAAATTTGATTCATAAGAATACATCCCTTCAATAATGCAACGTCGACTTTCCGCAGCATTATATAACTCTCTCTATTACACGTAAATTGTTCATGGGAGAGAATGGATACTTCATACATACGCAATTAATTAATTGCATACAAAATTAGCCAATTTATTGTAGCGTGTTTGTTACCGGGCTTCCCTAGCAGGGAAAGCGGGTTCGGCTATGATAAACACGATGTAACGCGAGTTCAAGAAGCGAGTGATGTTCGTGATAATACAGCGAGTGGTGAATGAGAGGTAGAAGAAACGGGTGGGATTTGAGATAAATCACTCCAGAGGTACTATTTTATTTCTGGCACATACAAATGTAAACAATTTCAGTTTTATACTGGATGAATCACGTACCTTTAGCACCACCTGTAATTTTTGAAGGGTTGAAGTTATTGCAATGCTATTTCCACGAAAGTTCATGAGGAAATGGTTCTAATTGATGTATGTATTCGTTCCCATTTTGTCACTTGTATTTTACGAGATATTGCGGTAACCTGTATTTATCAAAAGGAATTATATATATTTTTTAGTCTATCATGACGGGCATAAAAAGACGAATTCAATGATATTGTCATAGGTTAAATATTAATTTTTTGAGTAATTTTGATTTTTTTGCGACTCGTATTTACCACATATATTTTGAAAGTAACAGTCCACCACCCAAGGGCACGCAGCCCCTGCTGAATAGCGCTTGGGGCGTTGCAATATCCGTTAAACACGAGTCGTAAAAAATAAAAATGATTTAAAAAATGCTTATTTCACATACAATAATATGCATATCATTTAGTTCGTAATTTTACGCTTGTCATGACACACTAAAAAATTTGTATATTTCCATTTGAAGAAAGTTCCCTAAATATCACATAAAACACAAGTGATAAAAAAGAAATGAAAACTTATAAAAACTAGTCCCATTCCCTCACGCACTTCTGTGAAAACTGCATTGCAATAGCTTCAACCGTTCATAAATTACAGGAGGTGCTAAAGTTACGTGACTCATCCTGTACACAATAATACACTTCACATAGGAGAAATCTGGGGTAAATGCTGTGATTTTTGCAATTGCAGAGGTTGTTAAAATCATCACCAAGTTCATTTCTACGCCCACGTCGCCGAAAACGTATGATGGATGTGAACGAGAAATTATAAATGCATGATACACACCGCCATGCACTTATTCCGCATGCAGAATTAACATGCAAATCGATCAGGTTTTGCTCATGAGTCGGCGCAGCGAACGCCCCAATCTGCATTGTAGTATCGCGAGTTGTCGGTGGACAAAGGTCATGAATAAGCATTCTTGGTCTCTAGGTAAGAAACCACAGATATATAACACGACCTGACTGATAAATAAGCTGCATACACTGGCGATATTGATGCACTGGAATTAAAAATAAAACATGGTCATATGATGGGAGGGACAAGCATCTTATCTGGGCAAGTTGAGTAGGACAAGTCTTTATAAAAGACCTAACCTTCATATATGTCTCACTTCTATGCATTCTTTGGTGAGTTAATGTTTGATTTCGAAGGTGGCGTCGGTATATGGATATGTATAATGCAAAAATTAGGTGTTAATAGTGATGAAAATATTTTCAATTAAATTTGCACATAAAGGTCTTTCTGAGGTTTTAATACTTCAAATTAGGTATCTTGTGAAGAAATTTCTTTGAAAGCTCTGGAGACTTTTCATTTGTGTTTAATTTTCCGATTTATTGAGAGCTTATGTAGTCCAAAAATGTTTTTTTCTTTACACCGCAGGTTTGATAATTTTGATAAGAATTTTTTTAGAGATATCTTTCCACATTTTTATCTTATTCTTTTGCTTAAATATTTTTGTTTTCTTTATTAGATATGTAATTTTTTATAAGAGATTGTACTGAGGCTGATACTCTTTTCAGAAAGTTCCTTGGTTCCTTGGTAAATATATATTTATTAAACCTGAGTAATGATGTCTCGTTAATGGCAAGAACGGGTAAATAAATATTTTTACAACATCGCAACCATCTGACTGTAAATTTTACTAATTTAATATTTGAATGCATCGACGGATCACATTATCTTGAAATTTTTCTCTATAAGTAATAATAATATATATAGTTGCAAAATGTTGTGGAGAATTTCATTTTTTTCAAACGCAAAACCATTCAGAGCATATCTTTCACTATATGAAAATAATGTGTGAAAGAAAGAAAAAAACAATCAGTACACATCCTGATATAATAAAATTGGAATATTTCGAAAACATTGCGAAGGAAGGCAATTATTTTTCTTTAGTCTTGAAATGCAACATGCATGTGAGAATGTTCACAGAATCCGAAAGCTCCCGTTACAAAAACTCCCCAGATTTTATGTTAAATTTCATGAAGGATGGCAGACCAAGGATTTTTTTTAAAAAACTTCGAGAAAATTGAGTTTAAATATTACTTTCGGACGCAAAATTCGAATCTGCTGCCACGTTACAGCCGACACCGGCGCAGCACCGGGTTACAAACGCTTCTAGTGCCGGGGCTGGGAATTTTACTTTTTGTAACGGGAGCGTGCGGACAGTGTACGAAGAACATTTCTGAAATTGTCAGAATGATAAGTGAACGACATGTAATCTTAAAATTATAGTGACGAGTGTGTTGGAGTCACATTAGAAGAGTGGAAAATGTCCTGTCGAATTCAAGATATTGGCCAATTCGAAAGAAGACAAGGAAAACATGGATTCAGAATGGTAATTATAGTCTATTTATATTTCATGGTGTAAATAACATTCGTAACAAATTATAAAATTGGTGTGATTCCGGTGCAGGTAGTAGATTGGAATCGATTGTTGGTAGTAGATTGGATTCCTGTGTAGGTAGTCATTGGAATATAATAAACTATCTGAATGATCTGTTTTATCATAGATTTTCAATAATCTGAGAATTTTTTAAATATAGTTTTTATTATTCTAGATCGATAATATTATGTCTTTCAAGGGTTTCTAGGTTACATAGTATACATAATCGGTTTTTGAACTACATTTCATCGTACATGTACTACAATGTTTGAAAACAATAATAGTAGAAACTAACTACTAAGG
>BLKR01015703.1:0-55531 GCA_011170035.1 Teleogryllus occipitalis | reverse complement strand
GATATTAATATCATATCGTCTGCATACAGGTAGAGAGAGATTCCATCTACATCTTCAATAATGCTGCCAACATCTATGAGTGCAATATTGAAGAGTAGGGGGCTAAGGCAGTCTCCTTGTAGGACGCCGTTAGTCTGTGTGATTTCTTTCGATTTTGCAACATTGTCGTCTATAGTTACGTAGTTATGATGGTGGATGTCTTTTATAGCTGGGATAAGGTATTCTCCTTCCCCGATATATCTTTCTAATTTATTTACAAGTTTTTCTCTGTTTAGGAGATCGAAAGCTTTAGTTAATCCACAAATATTGCATATATTCTTCCTTTAGTTTTATCTAGCAATTTTTCGCTTTCGTTCAGTACGTTTTCGATTTCTGAGGTGGAGTGGCCTGGTCTGAATCCAAATTGAGCATCCGGTAGTCTTGCGTCCATGCTGGCTGATAGTCTGCTGCTTATTATCTTTGTGAATAATTTAAATAGACTGTTTTCTAGCGCTATGCCCCTGTAGGAGTCTGTTGCGTCCCTTTTCCTTTATATATGACTTTCATTGTCGTGTGCCTCCAGTTATCTTGTATTCTTCCGAGTTGGATGCGTTTATTAAATAGGTCTATTCAGCATTCCTGTAGGTGCGTTTTTGAATATTTTATGTGTTCGTTAAACATGGTGTCCGGACCAGCAGCTTTGTTGTTTTAGAGGTTTCGTATTGCTTTTGCTGTTTCAATTCGGGTGATGGCGATCTCCCGCATTATTTGAATAATGAAGTGCGCACGAAAGTGCATAAGAAAAAAGTTGAAGTTCTTTGCTATATTCTGTCACTATTTTAGTTCTTTTCTTGCATCTTTGAATATGATATCGTTCACACTGTTCACCACACAGGGAGCATACGCAGTCTTCTTTTACTTCGTGATGTGATGTTGCACAGATTTTGTGATGGAACCCATGAGTCGCCAGTCTTGTGATCACGTGTCTCAATTCCTGATTTGTTTCCGTCCATTTTCTTTCCATCATGGCATCTGTTGAGTAGAATTCTGGCCATATTTCTCTTCTCTTCTTTATTCTTTCTTCTAGCACTCGTGTGCTTTGCATGGTGGATGGTAGTATGGCATGGTGATCTCCCGCATTATAGTATACTGGTGCAGCGCTATCGATCTGCGCATGCGTAGATGCACAAAAGTGATGCGAAATTTGAATTGTGCATGCGGAGATAATCGATAGTGCATTAACGATCAAGAGTGTTCAAACTTTTCATTTGTGCCCTAGAGCTCTAGGTTAGAGCACCTTGATCTCATGTGTCAAGACAACGCAATATATACTCTCTGACGCCCTAACACACACTGCAGGCGTGTGGCCAAGTGTGTGAATGCGTGTCGTTATTGGCTGCAAGAAGCCGAGGGAGTTCCGTGATTCACCGCATGATGTCGCTGAAGCTAAGTGTGTCTTAACAGGAATCGACTGCACTTTTGAGCCTCTTGGCGTGTGCCAAATCGAACTCGAAATCTTTCACCACATTTCGATTGTGGTCGTGGAGTTCGATCGTAGACAAATGGGTGCTCTGGGATGGTATGCTTGTGCTGGCCAGCTAAAAAGCCGAACTAACGGGACAACTTTTGAAAAATGTCACTGTCGGATGAGAACATACATTTATACTCGATTTAGGGTAGTTTCGTTTCGTTTTATGTTGGCAAAAGTTGTTGCCAACCGTCACACAAATACCCTGTATATATTACTATCAAGCGGTAGGGACATTTTGTAAAATTTAAGTTTGCAATGAAACAATGACTACTTCCGTAGATTTCGCCAACATTCAAAGCCATACAAGTGAAGTTGTGTTAGTTTACGAGTGTTGCTAAAGATTTGCATTTTGCGTTTTGGTGCTCTTCGTTCTTTGCGTTTTATCGTTCAATTTATTTATTTAGTAGTACTAGGCGTTTTTGAGTTTTATTTATTATTTTCCAATTGTTTTCTTTAGTAATAAAAATAAAGTTAATTGAAATAGTTATTGTAGTTCATTATTTGTTGTTGTTAAGTGTCCCTGTAGTATTTCTTGCCACCCTATACTTCGGATTTACCTAGATTAATTATATTTATCATTATTATTTTTACTGAATTCATTTTAATTATAACTGGAAAATAATGGATAACCCAACAACATCCGAGTCTATACTTAATTTTGAACCTTTGAAGATAACACGTATTCAAAGTTCTCTTCAAAAGGGAATTATCAATTTATTTTGTGGACTGTGGAAGGAAGCAGTGGAAGAAAAGGTCCATGTTACCCACTCTTGTTTAATAACGCGAGTGGCAAAATTATTACAGGTAAGATTGATTTTTCTTTTCTTTTCTACATCTTATCTTTTAAAACTTACAAGTGTAATTTTCTTAATTAAAATTGGGATGAGTATAGTTGTTAATTATCTTTACCATTACTCATGTATTAATCGTAATAAATCTAATTTTCTTTTTTTCAAGATGTTGTGTGTTTACAGGTGGGTGTAAAGTCAGTTGATAGTATTATCAACAAATATAAAAAACAAGAAGCTCTGACCACACCCAAAAAGACCCGTAAAAGATCCCGTCCAATCACAGATATTGACAATTTCACTAAGGATGCAATTGCCAATAAATTTTATTGTAGTTTGAATTCAGGTAATCAATTAGACTTTTTAATTAGTTTGTTAGTATACAGTTTTATTAATATAAACAATGATCATTTTGTGTTGTTTTATGTATTATTTAACAAGTACCAAGGATTATATTTTATGTAGGTTGTGGTATTTCTATAAGAAACCTGTACACAGAGATTGTGGGAGATGAAACGTTAAATTTTGAAGGCTCTCAGACCTCCCTAAAGCGAATAGTGAAGAACATGGGTTTTACTTAGGGAAAGGGAGACAAGTATGCCCATGTGAGAGAGAATGAAATTATAATTTTTAAAAGAGAGTGCTTCCTGAGGAATTACTATAGAAATACAAACTCCAACACACCAAAGGCAGTAATTAATTATTATTATTATTATTATTATTATTATTATTATTAATAGGGAGTGCATATCTATGATTTTGCATATTTTTGTCTATTGCTTCAGGGCATAGCTAAATGAAATTCCTTGACATGTGGTTAGAATTGGATGCTATGTAGATTAATATGTTAGTGCAATTTGGCAAATTTTTCCTGTTGGTGCATATTCATATAATAATAAGAGAATATTTTTATGCTCCTATATTTATTTTGTTTAAAGAGAGACTTATCTCTAAACCATTCCTTGTTGTCATAGAATCTATTTATTTGGGAGCAGTCATTGATTAGAAAAAGCTTGTCACACTTTGTGTTTTTTCTTTTCTATAGACAATAAAATACTTGTGCAAATGTAGGATATTTCTTGATATATTTTTATACCAAGCAGAAAAAATGAAACAAGACAAACAATGTCCTTAATGAAGGTGCATAATTACTTCAATTATTTCTCCTGAGAAGTGAGCTAGGTTATATTATGTTTGCACAAAAATACATCTTTTCATTCCAAGTATCACATGAAATGAAATATTGTTATTTTTAATTGCATATTTCAGAATTTTTAGGTCATAGATGCATATTGCAAGATTTTTAGGACATAAAAATCATCTCTCTAATTATTATAATTCTTAGTTTTCACAGATGTACTTGTCTTGTATATCTAAATGTATTTGTAAATAGTCTTGTCAACATTGTTTCAGTGTTTTGTAGCTTGTTTGTAACCTTATTTGATTAGTAGCATTTGTGACATTACTTGTAATACTGGTTTTGGGCAAGTAGCACCGCATCTCTCTCAAAATTCCACATGCATTTTGAATTTCCTTGGCACAATACTCTAATTTTAATGTTGAAAATAACCGTTGTCTTACCTTGAATTTTTTTCACAGCAAGAATGTGTATTTAACTGGCAATAAATAAACAATATATTAATATTGTACTGCTTGGCTGCCTATTGGGAATTATTTGGCATGAATTTGTAATGGAAACTGAAGTATAATATACTTTTGATTTGAATTATTTAACAAGCAATGAGAGGGTTTACTGTGTAATAATTGCATGTTCAGGGAGAAGCTTATAGTAATGTAGTCACAATAAGAGAGTAGATTCAATATTATTGTGCAACTATATATTTAATGTGCCATTTATATTGATTGTGTACATTCCTGTTTAAATAAACATCTTTAAAAAAATCAAAAAGTCATATTTATTACCATTTATCCCAATCTTATGAATCACACCCTATTGAAATGGTGAAAAAATGGGTAAAGAGAGAGACTGTCTCTGGTAACAATGGATAAGTTATTGAAGACTTACTTATACTAATGATGATATTCATTATTTTTTTTGAACTTATTTTTAAAAGCTAATGAATAATTGAACAAATAAATCAAATGGATGCATTTGCATTGATATTGACATAACTGGACTGTTAGGAACAATTCATTAGATCACTTAAAAACTACCATGTATATCACGTTAATTAACTTCAATAATTGTGGTATTTATTTGCGTTCAATAAAACTCATTACTACCAGTTCAAAACGTGAAGGAACTGTTGACACACATCTCAAAAGCATTAATAACATAGAAGTATGACCGCAGATAACTTTTGAGGTTGTATTTTTCATTTGCACTTGACACTTTTTAACACTTCTTAAGCTTGCAATAGTTGATAATTCTTACTTAACTTAATAATTATTCACAGAGTTAATATTCGTTTATAGATGAACATCTCTTTTTAATTCTACCGAAAAACGAAACATGTACAAAACAGTGGACAAGACTCGAGACCGCGCGAGGATTGTGAATGACAACAAACAAAACAAAAGCAAAAACAACTTGATCAGAGTTTAGTTTCATAAGTTGGCTATTCCGACAGGAAATCTTTCAAGCTGCCATATTGCGAATTTAGTGCGGCCCTACTCTTTGAGTGCGGCCTAATACACGGCCTGGAGTATAGTGTTTTGTGTGTGCATGCCGTGAATTAAGGTGAATATTGTGCATCCATTGTGATTTTGAGTGCAGTTGATGAAATGCGAAGTATTTAAGACACTTATCAAAATAATAAGTTTGGGTAAAATTACAGAAAAGTATTTACACTCTTGAACTTTGGCAATTTGAACAAATACAGCCATGGCGGATGTTTTGGACATCGATAATGCTGAAGAGTTTGAAGTTGATGATGAAGGAGACCGTAAGTTGTCATTTATATAATTTGGGCGTATTACACTTCAGTAGATTTCGATTCGAATCGATTGTCTTATCACCATTTTTATGTTGTATTTTTTTTTGTCATTCACAACTTGGTTATGTCCAGATCGGATCCAGGATATTGGGAGGAGAAACTCCTTTTATTTTTGGATCATTGTGGTAGAACTTAATTGTACGAGAAATGTGTGTTTTTAGAAGTTTTGAAGAGAACTTTCTTTCTTTAACCTTTCTTACATTTGACGTCTGTTAATAAAAATCTTACCTTAATTACCCTTCCCTTTTTTCTGTAATTTTGTTAAATCCTACTCTGAAGGAAACTCATTTCTTCAATTCTGAAGAAATTGTGACAGAATGCATAATACAGAATAAGCTGTAGTGCTTGTTGCTTCACCTGTCATTGTAATGTATGAATTGCCACTACTTTGAACTTGAAAGGTATTCCGGAGACACCAAAGTGATTTTGTCATATCTTAAAGATGTAAATAAAAACACTATAATAGTCACAGTTACTGTTCATACAAGTAAACCCACATTCTCTTGTGTTATCTTTAAGGGTGTAAAATTCATTTTGAAGTCTTAAGGTGTTTCCTGTACAGCAAAATGGATATAATGATCAGTGGAGGGAGTGACAAAGAGAAATAAAGTTGCTGTCATTTCAGTGATGATCATGATTAACAATAGAACATCAATGAATTTCATGTTCACTGGCAGCATTTTATTTTACATCATATTTTAGGTTTTGTTTTGAGAAGCACAATTCTTTACAAGTTGAAATCATTTTTTGATGTTTCATTCAATGTATGTGAACTTGGGGGCATTGTGAGTAACTTGATGTGGATGTTTCAACTGTATTATTTCAATTTTAATTTATCCTGCATTCAGCTTTACACACCAAAAAAAAAAAAAAAAAAAAAAAAAAAAACCCACCACCACACTATTTTAGTGTTTTGAGTTTGTTGATATTAATGTAAATGGTTTGAAAGGTGTGTAAAAGTGAGGAATACATTGTTAATAAATATAAGCTGTTAGTAAATGCCAAAATAATAAATATAAATTTTCCTGGGCTGTTTAAGCGGTTTATATTATCATTGTGAATATTAAAATTATATTAATTAATTTCATGTAATGATTAATAATACGTTTTTGGGGTGTAAATAGATTGACATTGGGTTAAATTTGTATTAATTACATTAATATATTTTTATTTTTTCATTGCCCATTGTCGAGTATTGCAATACATTGGCACAAATTTAATTCGATTATAATATGAAGATTTTAATCTTGGAAACAGTTTTTACTGAAAGCAAGTCTTTCTTAAGGGAGAGTTATAGTTAAATTCTGCTCTACTTGGTCTTCAGTATTTCTGTCAAATTTTTAATTATAAACTGTAATTTGTTTTTGTTTTTAGAGGGAATTGCTCGCTTAAAAGAAAAAGCAAAGAAGAGGAAAGGAAGAGGATTTGGAACTGAAAATTCAGCTCGTGAAGACATTAGAGATTATGAATCAATGGAAGTTGATGGTGATGAAGAACCTGGTCCACAGAGATGTAAGTATTAATGGAATTTTCAGGGAAATGGGAAGATATTTTTTATAATGAGATGTTGATGCATATGAGATGCAATTTTATGAATTGTTGCTTTAATGGCTTGAATTCTAACCATTCTCCATCACCTAATGGTTTACCAGTAGCTATTCTTATTTCACTTTGAGCATAATATTAATGAAATTCAAATAAGAAAGCATAGAAAAGAAATTTGCATTGTGTTATGATTATGCAATATAACAGTAGCATTGAAGCAACATAAGACATTGTACTATCTTTTTAAGTTCAGTAATTTAAATTTCCCAATAATGGCAGTCAGAATTGTAGATAGGCCTAAGAATGCCTTACTGTTATACTTTGAGTAAGGTAAAAAACCTTTTGGCTTTTGTTGAGTCAGAGTTTGAAACACAGTGCTTTTTCAAAGTTTGGAGCACTTCTCACTCACAAAGCTTTTTCAAAGCTTGAAGAAGGAAAGATAATTTGATGAACATAATAATTTTGGACAGTTGAAGCTATGATAATGTTCAATTATGAAAAGTGAAGTGTGAGATGACCAATTTCAAAATTGGGTGATGGGTGTGTTTTGAAATAATTCAAACAACCCTTTGATAACAACATACTGATATGAGACTCATTAGTAAATGTCATCATTGAATACTTTGGTGAAAAATCCTATATTATTTACTAAATTAAAAAGAAAATAATGTACATTACATACATAATTTGAATTTTTTGAGATTCCCTTGAAGAACCAATTAAAAGGAGTCCATCAAAGTGATTTTTAATAATTAAAAGGTCAACAATGTCATAGAAGAAGGGGGTGTGTGTGCATACTATTTCAGGAGAAAATTTTAATACTGGACTGATAACCTGTTAGGACCAATCTTTCTCTTTTAACTTCATATGGATTGAACCACTTTATTTCCCATAAATGTATTTTGCAAAGCTTGTGTTTCATAGAGCTTCAAAACTTGTTTTTCTTCCTGAAAATGACTTTTTCCCATTATTTTTTTCACCCTTCCAATATTTTAAATAATTGTTACCTTCTACATTTACAGCCGTGGAGGGATGGATTCTTTTTGTGACATCTGTTCATGAAGAGGCTCAGGAAGATGACATTCATGACAAGTTTTCCGAGTACGGAGAAATAAAGAATATTCATCTGAACTTGGACAGACGAACAGGATTTTTGAAAGTACGTTTTAATTGATTTTATATTATAAAATTTCATAGTGTTCTGCAGATATTTTTTTCTGGTTTTTGCATTAATTAATAAAAGTACAACTACTGCATTTTTGAAAATACTACTTTACTATATATTTGTGATATTTGTTACACATTACAACTACCAAACATCCACGTCAAAAGAGAAAAGAGTTTAACAGAAACAAAATAATTTTGTATGGTTTATTCATATTGGCTAAAATGCATAAATAATGCAATAAGAACATGTTACCTTGTGTAGTTGTTTACCAGAATTGCCTTCAATTTCAATAATATTTAACATAGGAATTTAAAACATACTCATAGTTAAGGTTGCATGAAAATATTACTGTGCTACATTCTCATTAAGAAATTTTGATCCTTTATTTGTAGTAGAATGTTGTAAGATATTGTTTTCAAACTAAGCATTTTAGAATGCTTTCTTTCCTAGGGCTACGCTTTGGTAGAATATGAAACTTTCAAAGAAGCTCAAGCTGCTCGAGAAGCCCTAAACGGTGCTGACATTTTAGGTCAGGCAATAGGGGTGGATTGGTGCTTCGTTAAAGGACCAAAGAAGTAAGTATTCCAATTCACAATTTTTAATATCCAAATAATCATTTTGTAATGTATATCTATATTGTACAAAGATTGAGAGAACAACTGAATTTTGGTTCCATTGAAAACTTGTTAACTGTATATGTGTCTGTGGCCTAAGGTACATTACAGATTATTTTTAATTTTTAATCTTTCTTTATTAAGAAACTTATTAGAATAATTTCTCACAAAAATTAATTTATTCTCATGAGTATTAAGAAACAAACCAAAGAATGGTAACCAAATGGAAATTAAATTGTGGAAAATTAGTTTAAACAATGAAGTCTGAGAAAAACATATTGTACATAGGTGTCATAGGTTTTGGAAGGACGAGGAATATTACATTTTATTTTTACTTTCAATTATATCTAACTTTTAATAAATTATTTAACGTGATAATTTTTTTATCAAAGTATCTCCATATTTTTTTTACACACCATTTGTTTATTAAAAATATTCCACTGTAGGTGGAACTAGGCCTTTTTAATTAATGGTGCCGTGGGACCGGCTGGGGTTTGTAGCCTTCCTAAACAGTCTGGGAATTCCCTAGCTTTTTACCACTACCATTGTGTGTTGTGAGTAAAAGTCATTAGACTGACTATGACTATAAAATTGAAAGTTAGAAACATTACAAGTTTTGTTTTGCCCAATTTCTTTATGTAAATATTTTTGTGAAAATTTTCCAGAAAGAAAAACAATAATAATGTTTTATTGAGACACATATACAATTTCAATCGTGTGTGACAAGTCAGAAATAAAGTATGCAGGTGCAAACAAAAAAGAAAAAGAGGGAAGAGATGTAAAATCCTTGTGTAAAATACATTTATCATTCTTTAGAATTAAGAAGAGATTAGAATTACATTGTATGACTGAACTAAAATAATTATGTATTTGGATAGGTGTTGAAGTTATTAGAATTATATCTGCTGTTTATTTGATCACCAGAGTTTCTTCAACTTCTTTACACATATTACTTGATTTAAGGAATCGTAATCAAATTGAATCACATTGATAGTAATTTCTTGTTGATATGTCTGTTGTACATTGGTACTTTTACAAACCATCTCATCTCAACATCACATAGCAAGGTTATGAAAGCAAGAATGTAAGCCCATATGGAGGCCTTATAAAGGGCTGAATCCTGGGCATTTCTGAAATAACTCTGAAACCAGTGATAAACTTTGACTGTGTTCTGTGAATTGACAGAAAATGTTTTCTGACATTTCTTAGATTACATAAATTGCTAATCAAAATGTGTGTGCCCTTTACTTAAATGTATGTTATTTGTTCCAGGCCAAAGAGGAGCAGCAGGAGGAGAAGGTAACCTCCCATTTGAAACTGATGAGGCAGAGGAAGGGAATCAAATAATTTCCAATAACTTGTTAGTTACTGAATTTTTTTCATGTCACAATCTTGTGGATAGAATTTTTTTAAATCGAGAATCATTCTTATAATTATAACAAAAATTTAAAGATCTGAATGAGTAACTTTATTTCCTTTTTTCCCCCCTTAATACCTTTATCCTGATTTAATTTTCACATGATTCATAAAATGTATTTATAAAATATTAAGTTTTCGAGTTTAGAATACTTGCAGGAAAAACAAAGGGTCCACATTATTTTATTTGTTACTTGCCAACGCTTCAGTATTTCATTTGGTGTTCTTGAGTAGAGAGCTGGAAAATTTTATGTTGTTAACTACAGAAGGGTTTCTTTTTCCCACTTTTTCACTGTTATTGCTGTTTTCACTATAGTTGCCTTAATATGTAATTCGTAATATGTAATGCCGTAATATGTAATTGTGTTGAATTTAAAAAAAGTGTTAAACTTAAAAATAAGTTGTCATGAATCTCAATTTATATTATTTTATTATATCTCAATAACATTTAATTTATAAAATGATTACAAAATATGACAGTAAGTTTGGCTAGTTAGGGGAAACAAGAAGAAATGTGACATTTCAATGTTTTACATTACTTATTCCTATATTATTTTATAATAAAGTGACATTTAATTTAAATCTAAATCATATTTAATAATGGAACATTATTCCAATATAACCAAGGGGATTAGTGTTGTGCAGTAGCAAAGGGTGACAACATAGCATCAAAGTGCTATAGAAACAATGGTAACCTAAAACAATCAGAAAAAAAAAGTATTATTGAGGACGGAAAAGCTAGCAGATGATTGTAAGCTGTGTTACAATCATAATGTTGCTAAATGTAGTAGTGAACAATTTGTGTAATGTAAATTGAGTTTAATTTAGGAACTATGTTTGCCAGAGTGATATCTAGTTAACCAGGTATTAGAAAGAAGATGATAGAAATGGAACGTTAATTGTGATTTGTAAGAAAAAGAATGGTTAAAGTGACAACTGAAGGTGTGTGTTTAAGTATATAGGACCACAGCAGCCAAGCATGGTGAAAGGAAATTGTGGAAAAAATTATTATTAAATGTTCAAGGCTGAGATTGTTAAAGGATGTTAAGATTAATAGTAAATCAATTGATTAAATAATTAATTAAAAATTGCTAGGGTAAAAAGATTTTAATTTTGAAATAGAACAGATCGGAATGTGTGTGAATGAGAAAATTTGTAAATATGTGTATGAATGTAAGAATTCACTTGTTTATATAAATTTTGCTATGTGTTCAAAGTCAATATAAAATTGTTTATGAATGCCAGGTCCAGGCGAGGAAAGATTCAAAATTAATTGCAATATTGCAAAAGAACAAAATTAAAGATGTTTTACTTAATGAAATATGTTCTTCAAAATTAGATCTTTAAATATCATTCATTTTTTAAATATGAACAGTTTCATATTAATTATTGCAATTTTCAAAATTTTCTTTCTTTCGCAAGAATCTTTTCGGAGTTATCAGGTTGCAATATAATACTGGATGAGGTTTCAGGGTGAATGGAATGGAGTTTTGGATTGTGAAATTTGCATTGATAGATTAGTTTTAAATTAATTAAATTTTGGTTCTTAATGTGCTATGATTTGTAAAAATTTTACAAGTGATGGCAAAGATGTGTTAATATGGATAGAAATCTTATATTTTACGTAGCTGTTACTGTGAAAAAGTATGTGATTTTGTAGCACATTAACACTTTTCACAATGCATAATAAACATGGCTTATAAATATTTATTGTGGGACGCCAACATCTAATTAATGAAATGAATTGGTTATTCTTCCATATTTCTTCAGTTGTAAGGTTTGGGGATCAAAGGAAAAATTATTGGAAACTAATGATAACCATTCTTTATTGAGAAATAAAAATTGCCATTAGTTTTAATACACAGTATCATATGATATTTTAAATAATAGGCTGCAATTATATGATTTTAAATAAAAATGGTCAGATTATACGTATAATGCAACCACTAACATCGCAGAATAATGAAGGTAATTCTCTTAAACAGGTGTATGCATCTTTATCTTTGTAAAAGTTAGTATTCAATTTTTCAGCATATAAGTGCTAAACATTTGTACCATTATAAACCACTACAGTTCACTGCTTCCTTTAGCGGAATCCATATTACAACTGTAAACAGAAAGAAAAACATTCAGAAACATTGGACTAATAAGAGAACTTGTTGTCCTTGCAGACATATATATCAATTATCATAGAAGAAATCTGTTGTATGATCACTTATTTTGTGATACTTACAGTGTTTCTCGACTTTGAATAAATATGATCCAAATGTTATTTCTCTACACAAATCAATGGTGAATTGTTTGTGAGCGTTGAAGTTCAGCTCCTGCAGAATGCCGAGCATGGGCCATCATTGACTCTACTCTGTTTGCTGTTTCACGAAGAGCATCTGAGAGTTCTGGCAAATCGGGGAGATCAAGCGTAATATGTGCAGATAAGCGTTTGTAAACTGAAGATGACTCTTTCTTGTTCCTGTAATAACAGGAATCCTTGTTGAAAATTTTTGTTAAAGTGTGTATTAGAAGAATGCAAGAAATTTGTTCACTTTCAAAAACCTCTGAGGAAATGTCTCAAAAATCTCTGAATTAGCCAGGACAGATATTGGCCAAATTCAGAAGCTCTACAATAATAATTGGACATTTTATCTCCAATGAGGACACAATCTGCTTAGCATAAATTTTCAGACCTAGAGGTATATCATCAAATAAACAATTTCAAAGAATGAAGGTCAAATTGAAAGGTTTACAAAATGTGTTTGATTTAGTTAAAATGACATTTGAATTATTGAATGCAAAACTGAATGGCAAGGTTTAGAAACTAAACAAATTCTGTGCAACAGAAAAAGGGTCCTAAAACAACTACTGTTTCCAACCTGGTACATCTAAGCTTGCTAACTAGTGATTAAGTTAAATAAGTATTTTCGTAATTCCAGTAATACTTTTTCATCTAAGAAACAATACTGGAAATGTAAATTATCATACCAAACAAAATCATGCCTTTTTTCCCCCTTTGTTTTCAAATTTTATGTAAACAAATGTCATTGTATAGTAGGCAACAAAACAGAAGATGCAAACAACTGAAAAGTAATACAAAGCATGAAAATACTGGTCTAAGACTGAAGAAAGAACTCTTCATAACCAAATCTGATGAATATCTAGGAATATAGGTAAACTAAATTAAACTTGTTTAATTTCTTGTCTATTGTAGACGAGAGCAATTTCTACACAAGATTCTGAAAATAAAAAGCGTTTTGAGGGATGCAATTTGATTACCTTGAATTGAGGACAGGAGTGGCTTCTAGGCTGAGTAAATACTTTTATTGGCGGAACGCCTACAGAGAAAACATGCAACATCAATCCACAAACATTCAAACTACTCTTTGAAATAGAAGCAAAAGAAGCAGTTAAGATTGAATTTCAAACTTTTCTGTATTACTATCTTAGTTAATGGAAAGAAAATCAATGATTTCATAAATAGACTAAATTACTACCTAGTAATATCAACAGTTTCATAAAAATAAAATCATTTACTTTCAAATACAAACACAATAATATTGCAGATTACTACTCGTGAAATACTATGCGCAATTGGTTCTTGAAGCTAGAAATAGCACCTCGGGCATTACAAAAAGCCTACTATTCTTTAATGTGTCTGCCATACCATGGATTATTTTTAAATAGACACACTCCTGCCTCTTTTGCTCCAAAGAGCAGAAGTAAACATGCAAAGAAATGAGTAAGTTTTTAAGTTATGATAGAAGAATTTAACTACGCTTATTCACATCACTCAAAATAACTGAATTCTACTAATGACTGGAAGGGCCATGTAAACTTAAGTACAAAATAAAATAGGGTGAAATCATTATTCAAGGTAAAAATATTGAACTCTTACTTGCGAGCTTCTTCGTATTTTATTTGTTGCTTCAGAAAAACAGCATTTTTTAGTAACTCTTGAATGTTGTCAAAATTTTCCTCAGCTCCTTCCATTGATTTCACAGCACTGTAATGTTCATATTGGGAGGAATTAGTCATCACTGCACTAAGATGTTGACATTTTTAGGCAACAAGGAAATCTACTTATTCCTGACCTCACTGCATATTCAACATCATAACAGCGTCCTTGTAATTCATGATGCAATTTTGTAACTTCAACACGCTTTTCCACCATCGGCGGTAGGGCTTTGCGTACATGTTCTTGCAGACGATAAAACGCTAGCGATGGTTCATTTGCAACTATATGCATATTTTCAGATATTCTTTCGGTCGCTAGAAAAATGGAAAATCACAGATGGTAAAAATTAATTGAAGCTACTTAAAATTTCGTTAAAAAAAAAAAAGAAAGAAAGAAAAATACCTTTCTTAACTTTCACCTCGAGTTCTGGGTCAGTCTGATGTAACACAGACATGATAATACTAAAATTATTATTACACTTGTTTATACATTTACACGAAATATACTGAATGTTTTTTATACATTACGACTCAAAATCACAATGTTAACCACAAAAACAATGTCTTGTATATAACTTGGACATGCACTTGCACTACTACTACCACTGGAAAAGAGAATACGGAACTACAATGTTGCGGTGTTAATAGTTTTTTAAAAAATGCTTCTGATCACGATCAGAAAGTCAATAATCTAGATGTAAACACTGTCAATTTGATGTGCAAGGGGGGGGGCAGAGCAGGGTGTAGCAGTCTTGCCAATATGACAACACTAGCTCTCACTGTCTTATTGGTTGAGCCTCAATTTTCTGATCTTGTGCGAGACAGTGGAGAACAGTACTTCGGGCTCGTTCGGGCTATGTCAACCAACCGGTGCTATGCATTGCACTTACACAACAATATACGACGCCCAATACTCATGCCTGCTTCGGGCACTGGGCATCCATGTGGTTTGGTGGTTTGCGTGTATAGCTGACAGAAAGTAGTGGATGTCTACTTTGACTAAAATTCCGGTTGTCTTCGCGAGTTAGATGCAATAATATTCCATTTTGAGGGATTGTTTTGTAATTATGCGTAATGTTTTTGAGGCGGATCGCATTTGTTGAGTGAAATGTCGCAGAATTCTAAAATGCAGTGAAATGCTGTGGATACTTAGAATCAATCTTACTTTCTGGAGTACCGTCTATGTAATAGGACTGTCAATGCCTAGCTTTTTGTGTCGCGGTATAGAAGGCAGTTGTGGCATTTATTAACATTTTCCAGTGACAAATGTCTTAATTTTCATCATGGATAGTCCAGTCGCCGAAGAAAAATGTATTCTGAAATTCGATGTCCCGCGTAATGGTCCATTTCCTAAATTCCAAAGACCGATTGTCCTAGGAAGCTTCAGCTTGGACCGTGAAAGAGTGTATTGTTCAGACCTCAGCCAGCTGAAGTACATTAAACCACCCAAAAATCCAAAAAACGTAAAATTTGATTTAAACGACAAACTTTCTGACACTATAGAGAAGAATGAAGATGTTAATGAGAAACTTGATAATGTATTGAAATGGATTTCACATAATGTGAAGCCCCCAATTGATGAGTAAGTACTTATAGTTAGTGACATGTAGTCAGAGGGTCTATTTTACAATCTGTAATTGTATTTTAGGAGAATTGGAGATATAGTGTGTTATCGAGGTTTGATTACTACTATACTCTGCACACCATATGAAAATCAAGAGGGATGGATAATAAATGCCACAAAATGGAACGGAGTTGTGTATTTGTGTGCTAGTGACACAGAAGAAAAGAAACAAAGAAAGAAACAAGCAACACCACATGACAAAAGATTTTTTCATTGGGGATATAAATTTGAGCAGTATATGACAGCAGGTAACATTTAAATTTTTTTTTTTAAATTTACATTGTGGAGAAAGGATTGCTGTTAATTTTTCTTAGTTATGTATTCACTGCTTGCTTACATTTTAATTTATATTAATGAGTAATTTTAATGAATGTTATTACTTTGATATTATCAGTTATATTTAGTAATACACCAAATATTCTCCCATAATGGTAAACACTAAGATAATGATGTCCTTCTTTTCTGATTACTGAATTGAATTAAACTCTATGATGACAAGCATTAGGCCTGATGCCTCCATTGTACTGGGGGTTAGATTTTCTAAAAAGGCAAGTTTGCTAGGTCATTATGCGTAGTATGTACGAGATAACTGCCCACTGATGTTAACAGGCTTTTTCATATTCAATACTACTTTACAGTTAATACGACGATATGGATCCCAGACCACACATGCCCTCCTAATCTTTCATTTCCTTCCTTCCCTCCCCTTCTTACGGCAGAGATGGGGCTAATTACCCATTCTCAAACGGCATATTCCCTACCGTCAAGGAAAATTTCCATCTAGTGTTAAACATAGGCCTAAGGAAAAGTTTTAAGTGCTGTTGAGCCATAAAACAAAGAAGAAATTGAAGTAAATGCTGTAAAATTTTCTGCACCCATTCTTGAAATAATTGTTAATAATTTATATTGAACTGAAATAGAGGCTTCCTTTTTTGAATCAGAGCTGGAGAAAATTCACTAGTAATAGTAGGAGAAAAGAAATTCACTCCTAATATGGAGGTGTGTTTCTTTTTCTTCCCCCTCCCCAAAGGTGACATTTTAATGGGATACTTGAAATGCCATTATTGTGATAAATTCAAAATAATTAGGAAACATATTTTCCCAGAGCAAGTAGAATATACAGACTTAAATTACAATAGACTTGTTGTTGTTGAAAAGTGAAAAAAGTATGTTAATGTGTGTGTGGGGGGGGGATAGAAAGAATAGAAAAATAATTGAATTTCTGGTAGAAACACATGTGTAGTTTCTGGAATTTTTTAAACTTAAGCAAGCAGATGAAATTTTCTGAAAATGAGATTTTGAAGGGGCTTCCCAGAGTGATGATAAAGTAATAAAAGATAACTGTTATTAGAAGAGGTAATGAGGCAGGCATTCATTAAGAGAGGTTTAGTCCTATGTTATGTAATATTAAAACAGGGAAAGAACACAAAAATATGCTCGTTATTAACTGAAGAAAACTATTTCAATTTACTACAAATCCGTGAAAGGAAAATCAGGTAGAAATAGAACTAATGAAAACATGGAACTGCACAAAAGATGCCATAATCACAAATAATAAACATTATTTATTGACAGATTAAGATTTCAAAATAGATACTAGAGACCAGATACAAAGAAAGGCAGAAAAGGAATGGATTAAACACTATCCTGAACTATGAAGAGGAAAAGAGATAGAAATTACCATCGTAGAAAGAAACTAGTGGTGCTAGTAGTACAACAGCACATACTTGCTTGCATCAGTAAAAGTTATGTAAAATTATCAAACTGCAATTTCTTTCCACATTTACATACCTCAGCCATCATTTGTAAAACTCATCTCCAATCGCAGTATATAATGTGCGAAAAAGTAATTTATCAACACAAATTCAACGATGCTAAACTCCGTTCCAAATACCCAATAATGAAAATTATTCCGAAGATTGCAATCTACCAGTTTTTCATTGTGCGGTGTTCCAATGTGCATGATCTTTTTTAAAGAATCGATTTTTTAGAACAGATTTCATTTAACCAAAAATATCTTAATCATCGTTATTTTACTTTTGCAATGTTAGTTTTTTGTTGTATGCAATATTCAGAAATATAGCGTTCATCAAAAGTGGGACCAGTGCCACATTCTTTACCGTTCTTTGCTGTATTTAAGGAGAACATTTTAAGAAAAAGTGTGGAACTGTTTTTGAGAAATTAATTATTTAAAAATTGTCTACGTTGCATGCTAAAACTACTTATTTCTGAAAAATTGAACAGGAACGTTATTTGATGATCTATTTTTGATGAACAGATTTCATTAAAAATATTAAAAATCCATCTGCCTTGTAGTTGTAGGAAGACAGCGAAAAAATTTTGGACTTTTGCAATTTTTGATAATTTAGGAAGTTCAGGGAAAAACTGCAACAATGGAAGACGGTGAAGAGGGAATTGAAGAATATAATACCTCCCTTGTCATTGGCAAAGAATAGATGATGGAATTCTTGATTAAATCATCATCGTAGAAAATAATTGCATTAATTGGCAACATAATCAGTGATATAAATTACATTAACATGGAAATCTATAAAGATAGTAAAAAATAATATTACTCTGACAATGGCTAGAGTGTGAGGTAGCTGCCTCATCGAGGGCATTGCAATATGTGCATTTATGTTAATTTACATTTCTGTAATTTTTGTCAGCTAGAGGAAAAGTAGCGGTAGCGATAGCTCAGTGCATCAACTGATGTCACTGCAGCGCCTCTAACCGGGAGGTCCTAGGTTCTAGTCCTGATGGCGGCAGGATTTTCGACACTAGCTTTTCAGCTTGGTCGAATTCAGCTGCTGTCTGGAGGAGAATTCTAGTGGCCAGCTGCTCTGATTGGTAGTTTTCCATGGTTTCTCCAATCAACACCAGGCGAATGTCGGAGCAGTACCCTACCAAGCGGGCCACAGAACGTGCGCGATCTGTCCATCCTCTTTCTTGTCCTATCCTCTCCCCCTTACACACACACTTACACTAATATGCACTACACTACCACATATTCCGGGAGACTGGTCGGGAGCTTAGAGCTTGTCCAGACTGGGGCGGTGCCCCGTTGGTGGGAGAGTCCAGGTGAGGGGGAAACCCCACTAGCCATGGTAGTTCGGCACCGGATCTCACCATCCAGCGGGGGAAGATCACCGCCATCTCCCGAGAAAAAACATGCACTACACTAACGGGACTAATGACCAAAGCAGTTGACGCATCTGGAAACACGAAAAAATCAATCAATCAATAGAGGAAAAACAAGGTTTTTGTAAATTGGGCTGAAGTTGTAGAACACTACGTTTGTACTCTGTGACTTTTGAATCATGTTTGATTTTTGGAGAAATTTTAAGATCATAATTTTAAATATGTGAAATCTGGTTTTGTAGTATACTGTGCCGACCTCTTCAAATAAAAAATTTCTAATATGTAATTCAATCCATTTCGTGTTGTAGAAATGAAATTGGGACTATTTGCACAACCAATTAAAATGCTCTCAGAGAGTGAGAGAAAAAAGTAGAGGAATGTTTTACCAAAAAAGTTTCATCAGAATCATTTGCAGTAAAAAATTATTTAAACAAATTTTAGGCATGTTTCTGACAAATGCTCCAGATTTTCAGAAATATGTCAATATAGGAAAGCTAGCTAGCTAGCTAGCTTGGCATGCCATCCACTGATATGGTCCATAGTGTTAAACGCTTAACAAGAAAATTTAATTTTATTGATAGGCACAATAAAAACTTGGTCTTAAATGTTTTGAATTGTGGGTCAGAAAAATGAAGGTCTTGTTTCTCCACTGTTTGAAGAAGCCCTTGTCTGCCTACATAATTGCAGCATGATAATATATTCTTGAAAAATATTTTAAGAAGCAACTAAGAAAAACTGTCAAGTGATATGCTGTTTGTCTTTGCTGTGAACAAAGGAAAAAAATAAGGTCTATTTGCAAATGAATTATGGAGGATATAATACAATATGAAATAACGTAACACATGCTTGGTGATACATATGTAGAAATATATTATAAAATAGAAGGAAGACAATAAAAAAGAAGACATTCATGAATTAGAATTATAATGTTAATGCAGTTTTTGGAGAAAACCACATTTGATCTTGCAGCAAAATATTTGTTAGAGAAAACTAATGAGAAAGCATAAGAAACAATGAAAGTAAATAGTGCCATACCACTAGCCAAAAGAGAACTCAATGAAACTGGTAAGCAAGCTACAATTATGTTCAGTTGATCAATGGAAACTGGATAAAAAAATGTTCATGCAATTATTTAAAGATATAATTTTGAAAAATAGATATCCTGAATTTACAAATTTCAACAATATTATGAGTGACAAGTATAGTACCAAATGACCCAGTGTTGTTTTGAACAATTGTTTGATAACATTTAGGCTTTTCTTACAAAAATTCATATTGTACGGTAGCAGAAAGGTCATTACACATTTACTTTCTTCTGAGGAAGTAAAATGTTTTGTTGGAATTCTGATTTTATCAGCATACAATATTGTGCTTAGATAAATGGTTTGGTCATCAGACTCAAGAGACTTATAATGAATCTGTCAGTTTGGCAATGAGAAGAAACAAGTGAGAATTGATAGACAAAATGCCCATTGCGCAATGACCTAAAACAAAATGACAGATTTGCAAAACTAACACCTCGCATTTCCTAACTGAATAAACAATATACAAAATACTGCGTTTACAAAGCAGACTTGGCTGTAGACGAGAGCATGGTACCATATTATGGAAGGCATGGAGCAAAGCAATTCATTCGCAGTAAAGTAATTAGATAAGGCTTTCAAGTGAGCAAAAGATTTAAAAAGTGGTGATGGCATCCTGTATTAATGTTCTGCACTGATACTGATATTCTCAATGGCTGGCAGCTATTTAGAAAGACAGAGCAAGGTCAAAAAATGTATCGTCTATCTTTCAGGTCTATTGTTCAAAACTATCTTCAAAAGTATAAAACTTTACTCTTGTCAGGTGGAAGAACTAAAAGTAGCAAATTAATGTTATATCATATATTAACTTCTGTGAGATTTGATAGTACAGGACCCTGGATTTCAACAGCCACAAAGCAAGGAAGATGTGCGACGTGTAAATAGAACACAACTAGTCAATGTCAAAAATGTAACACAAAATAGCATGAAAACTGTTTCATACTCCATATTAATTATTTAGCTTTTATTTTGATATAGAAAAAAACAAATGGTAGTATTTGTTTAAAGTTGAAATAAAGAAAAACATTATAGATGTGGCCTCACTTGTTGAAAAACCCTGGACCTGTTCGTGCCTGGTGTTCCAATATTGAAACAGTCCATATTTTGAAAATAACAGAGAAAATATAATTTTCATTTAGAACATAACTATATATCACCTATATCATAATTTATTTGCTAAAAATATGATTATTGAAAAAAAATGCTCGGGTATAAACGGGTTAAAGATCTCATATTCAGGAATAGATTGCATAAAAAAACTCGAGTTTCAATATTAAAAGACAAGTTTAAAAAAATCTAGACTTACGCAATCTTCATAATTTCAGAGGTTAAAATGAAAACATTAACAGAAGTTTTTTCCGTTGAAGCCGAAAATTAAATTTAAAAAAATGAATTTTAAAATGTAAGTACAGTCAGTCTGACGTGAGCCGTAGAGGAATCATTCGGAAAGCGTTAAGCGGTAATGTACTTTTTTCTTCAAAGCACACACAGACGTCCAAATGGATAAAATTTTAAAAAATAAAAAAAGCATTGTTCGCCTCCAAGTGGAAATGACCACTCGCCGTACCCTTGTGAAGGAGAGATCAGCCAGGACTTCGCTTCTGAAACTGAGGTGGTTCTTTAAAAATCAGAGTACACTGAGGTCTGCAGGATCAAGAGAATATGGGGAGAGCTATTCCCATTCCTCTGATTCTATCGTTTAACTGCACATCCCTGAGTACTGTTGTATGTGCCTAACCCTTTCCGCTGTTTCAAATGCCAAAAGTTCGACCGTCCCAACAAAGATGTGTGGCAGAAAAGTGTGTGCGAGATGTATGGAAAATTAATGCACAAAGCAGAATCCTGTACTATT
Source organism: Teleogryllus occipitalis (assembly GCA_011170035.1). Lineage (NCBI taxonomy): Eukaryota > Metazoa > Arthropoda > Insecta > Orthoptera > Gryllidae > Teleogryllus > Teleogryllus occipitalis. The sequence continues at coordinate 33,886 of BLKR01015703.1, read as the reverse complement.
CCACTGCCTTGTGTAAATTGGGAAGTTAACCACGTGGCAGTCTCCACAAAGCGCCCTATCTTTCTGAAGGGTACTTTTTTCCACTGCTGTTTCAAGACCTTGAAGGTAGCAGCGAGCTGTCAAACAACCTACTGCCCCTCTCCCAGAACCGAAGTTGTCAGGTGTTTCCAGTGGACCGCCCGTGGAGATAGCGTATCTCTCATACGAGAGTGTGAATGTTCCCACAAAGTACAAGAGACGTAAACGTCAAACATCTAATTTGCTTGCATTAAAATCAAGACAAAATGCCTTATTGACCGAAGAAATATATTTACCCGACGTATTCCACCCAAATCTCCATTCGTCGAGTCTTCAATCGACATGTCGGTTATCTACCTCAGGCTCACCTCCAGTCAAACGATCTTCCGAGCTCTAATCACCTATTTGAACTCCTCATACTCACTCTGAGCGAACACCCAGCCTCCCTAGCACTCCCTGGGAGGACTTCTGATGAAGCTCTCGCCGGGAAGGATACTTGCATCTTCAGGGAGCAACAGAAACCAAGGAAGAAGAACATAAAACTCATTGCATCTTAATATGGCTCTACAGTGGTGCTCATAATGTATATGGGATGTGAAAAAAATCTTTAAAACTAAGCAGATTGCCGGCTTCCAGGTTAAAGTGGCCACTCATCCTACCCTTAACCTTTGTAAGGGAGTGGTCAACCGTTACTTCGCTTCGGAAACTGATGAATAGTGAAGACCATGCAGCAAACTCAAACAAGTACCCCATTTTTGTGAAGGAAAGAGAGATCCAAAATATCCGAGTCACTAAGGTGTCCTTTCCCGAGGCCAAACGTAATCTCTCTCGGCCTTTCTCTAATGAAGAGGGCTAAACCAACATCGAGCTGCCAAACCGAAACGGAAAAAACTCTACCCTCTAAGTCCAGCTTGTCAGGGCTCCCTGAAAACTTGTCTATAGTAAACTGTACTATTCCGTCGGTAAAGACATACCTAATATATAGAAAGACCTAATGTAATAAATCCGTGTCTCAACGAAATTACATCCAAAGAATCTCCTTTTAGATCGCAGTCTCCCGTCTAAGGGATCGGGATAGCCCTTCAACGCTGGTCGCCCTCTCTGACAGTTACCAGGATGACTCTACTGTTGATGAGGAGCCACTTTCGATGGAGTGCACTGTTTTGGATTAGAGCATTTTCAAATGAAAAAGAAAAATAAGAACTGAATTTCAACCATGGTTCTCATGAATTGTAAACGGTTTTTCCGCCTATATTCAGAATTAAGGTTAATATCTCGCCCTAGCCCACATCTTCTTGCAGGAAACTTTTCTTCCCAACATGCCCTCTCCGCAGATTTTGTACTTATTGGAACGACCGTGATTATGGGTTTCATGCTCTTGGTGGTGCCGCAATATTTATCCGAGATTCTTTGCTCTCAGAGAAACACATTCGAACCGACCTCCATTCCGTGTGCTTAATGTTAAACCTACTAGGTTTCGCTGTGTGCAATGTGTATATTCTACCTGCACAAGCACAGTTACAAGAACAATTTGAAGTTATCTCCCAGCTGCCCCGCTGTTTCTTATTGAAAATATTGACTAACAGTCGATCCTGTCTACTGTTTTGGAGTGGATTGTTCTGAATTACTAGCATGGGAGAGACCATTCCTTTGTCTAGTCAACTTTGATGTTCCTGTTGAAAACGTTGCGCACACCGGCTAATCCATCGACCGGATTGGGATACATTCAGCAAAGGAATACGAATATCGACATTTGTTCAAATGACATCGATGGCACATTGGCCCTTTTCACCGAAACTGTTTTTCACGCGCCGTCCATAGAAATCCCGAATTCGACGAGCCAGCAACGATACGGTCTTGTGCTTTGGAGGAATGCCGACTGTGCCGCAGCGGCGCATGGTCGAAAGTGGGCACGGGCAAGGTACCGGGTGATCAGTATAAAACGCAACCCACAGCTGGCAGAGGGAAATGCACTGACAACCATGTTAGAACGGGTCGGATAGCGGCTGCTGGTTTCGAGCAGGTAGACTGACGGGAAGTACGCTTAATCTCCTCTCCCACTAACTTCACCCTGAGGAGGAGAGCAGGTGACCGACGAGTTCAAAGAGAAATGCACGCGTCTGCATGTTTGGCGTCGAAAGGAAATTGAATTGTCAAGAACGACGATTCCTTCGTATATTGGTTAAAAGTGAAATAATGGTGCCCTGTAAAATATACATTGAGGTAAATTTAGTAGTGAACTTTGTTTTAGTTTCATAACAATATACATACGCCCCAGAAATGTATGTTTTTTACTTTTCTGTTTTAAATGAATATTAATAAATTATAAAATCAGATTCGCAGAATATATGTTTATTATTATTATTATTATTATTATTATTATTATTATTATTATTATTATTATTATTATTATTATTATTATTATCATTTATTATTATTATTATTATTTGAATGTTACTTTAAAAATAATTAACTAATTAAAATATAATAAAAAATAATTTCTCAATTTATTCTAATACGTGTCCGCCGTTACTGTTTCTTTGCAAAACAACAGACCCAATTAATCTGCGTCAATAAATGGCACACCATACTCCAATCTTATTTTAATGCAATGGTCTCTCTACCGTTTCCTATGGTTTCTCGGTACCCCCAGAGAATACTGTTTTGCTGGTTAACATATCCATCCAGATGAAGCCAAGCCTCATCACTAAAAAACATTTTATCAAGTGCATCAAGACCTTCGCTAACAATTCGCCGAAGCCGATTACAGTATTTCATGCGAGCAGCCCGAATCCGGAACCTTAAGCTCTTGAGAAGTCCGCTGTTCGAATGCGCACATTTCCAATTTTTTGTGGCACAGTGTGCTCTTCCATACGAGAGATTACATTGCTGCTGGAGCTTCCTTAATCATTTTTTTCGGGGAAGTTGAAAGAACATCCCGAACTTCCTCTAGTTTTCGCTGCGTGAGCACTGTTTTGGTGACAACAAATGTGCTCCAGAAATGTACAGATTTTTTATACTTGCTATTTCAAATGTGGCTTAAAATTATTAATTCAGATCCGCAGAACAAATTTATTATTATTAGTGTTGTTATTAATAATAATTAAGTTTATTGAAGTAATGATTTTTTAAAAATAAAAGTAGTTTTGAAAGAGCGGGATCAGTAGTCAGTAACTAATAATAACTGGTGACATTATCAGTGAAAGGTAGTCACTGCTTAGTAATACATCGCAACCTTAAACCTTAAACATAAAGGTTAATAATTAAGGTTAACATAAATTTTTGGAATGGTTTTTGGAATTCCCTGCAAAAAAAATAATAAAGATAGGTAATCGGTAAAGGAGAAAAGGAAATGATTTATTATGAATGATGAAAAGGAAATTATGGATTATACATTGGTGTCACAAACAAACAAACAAACAAACCACACAAAAAAAATGTTCAAAATCCTCTCCATTTGCTAACAAACAAGTATTAACTCGCTTGAGAACATTTGCTGCAACCCCATGTAAAGTTTGTTCATCAAGCATGCGAATCGCTTCTTCGATGTTTCTTTGGAGCTCTTGGAGATTAGCAAGTTTGTTTGCATAAACTTTACTTTTGAGGCATCCCCAAAGATAAAAATCTGGTGGTGTCAAATCAGGCGAACGAGTGGGCCACAAACCTCGAGAAATTATTGTTCCCAAAAAACTCTTTCAGAAATTGCATTGTTGACATGGTAGTATATGATGTCACACCATCCTGCTGAAATCAACAATTTCTCTCATTCTTTACTAGAAGGGATACAAAATTTCTCAGTATATTCTGATTTTGATCCGCTATCACTGTTTCTTTGAAAAACAACGGACCAATTATTCTGCGACGAGAAATCGCACACCATACTCCAATTTTTTTTAATACAGTGGTCTCTCTGCTGTTTCCTGGGGTCTCTCTGTACCCCAGAGTCTATTGAATTGCTGGTTAACATATCCATTCAGATGAAATCAAGCCTCATCACTAAAAAATGCGTTATCAAATGCCTCGAGACCTTTGCTAACGAATTGACGTAGCCAATTACAATAATTCATGCGAGCAGCCGATCAGGAATCTTAAGATCCTGAGATGTCCGCAGTGTGAACGCGCGCATTTTCAATGTTGTAGTGGCACAGCGCGCACTTCCATAAGAAAGATTACAGTGCTTCTGAAGTTTCCTTAATGTTTTTGGGAAAGTTAAAAGAACATCCCGAACTTCCTCTATTTTTCGCACTGTAATTCGGTGACTGCGTTTCCGATCAAACACACCTGTCTCACGATAGCACTTCACTAACCGAAATATGGTACTCTTGTTCGGAATAGACACGGATAAAAAAATTTCTCTGAAAGCTGCCTGGCACTCTTTGAAAGATTGCTTTCGGAAATATTCCTCCACCACAAAACTGCGTTGCTCTACGCTGAGGCGCATCGTAAGTTAACTGTGAAAGAAGAAAACTATGAATGAAGACGCGACCTATTTTGTTTTGAGCAGGTATGACCCACACCACAGGAAGGGGGTGAGTGAAACGAAGGGGATGGTGGTGAATGGAGTGTCGCTGAAATGCATTCGAAGGGGCTGTCCCAGAAGCAGTGTTGCAAAACTTTCACTTTTCTCTCTGCCTTGAACAGCAGGGTTGCGTTTTATACTGATCACCCGGTATATCTTGTATTCATGCCATATCCCCCTACTATAGCGAAAGTTAGAGAAAGACTTTCCCCGCCGACTGCCCCTGAGTTGCAGGTAAGTGAAATGACACCTCTCGAGGAGTATGGTTGAGAACGTAGCCAATTTCTCTCATACCTCGAGATCTCAGTACTGAGAAGATTGGATAGCTATACCTAGTCTAGAATAATATTGTAAAGCTCTTTTCTCGATGGAGGAACTTCCCTCTGCCGTCACCCGCGCTAAAATAAATTCTGTTCCAGAGCCTGACTAGATCCACAATGAAATGCAAAAGTATCTAACGGGAAAAGGCATGATATTTTGTCCACGACTTCAATCGGATGTGGGCTGAACATTCCATTCCTAGGAACTGACGCGAAGTCATTGTTATCCCAATCTCCAAGGAAGGATAGGATAGGAAGAACAGAACAGTCCTATTAAGCTACCGTTCAAACTCGCTTACTAGCTGATTGCAGGCTCTTAGAGCAAATGGTAAACTCTCGTTTGGTCTGGCTCGTTGACTAGAGAAATGTGTTAAGCAACCTATCCAATTTGATTTCAGAAGGCTGTGCTCGTCTATGGACCATGTAGTTACTATAGCTACCATGTAGATCCTCCATTCACGCCACGGTGATTTCAACAGTCACCGGACATCGTATATTCTCAGACCATCCCTACCCCATTCCCCAGGTATTATTTTCTGCACTTGTAAAAACTCAACGTATCACTCCTCAAACCTGGAAATCCTCTCGAAGTCCTGTTTACCCTCGGAAACTTCTCTGGCCCATAGACCCTAGACCTCCCTAAAACAACTTCCCTTAGTTCATAATCGAAACAATTTCAGGAGATAAAATATACGTACCTGGCCAAGTCCTCATTTATACCTATAGTTCCTCACATAATGGCAAAGTAGGGTGAGCTTTGTACTGTCGTAGTACCACGCACAGCTTAAATATTGACTGTTTGTGCATTGTATGAAATGCAGAGAAATATGCGCTATTGTAGGCACTAAAATGCGCTCAAACGGCGTTATTACGAAAAGTAGTAGTGTGAAACGATTCCAAAAGTGCTTTCAAATCCATATCCAGCATAAATTTCATCTAATGCAGCATCATTACAACTTCGTTCTTTCTTGGCTCCTTGGGCACACGGGAAAAACAGGAAACAAAATAACTGACCAGGCAGCGAAGTTGGTCACGATGAAACCAGAATTAGGAATCGTTAGTGCATACAGTCGCTTTATTTAATGTATTTTTTCCGTGATCAGTAAAAACTCCGATGTATGAGTTACAGAGAGAACTACAATCGGCACACGTTTTCTGGGGCTCGGAATTCCTTCCCCACCCAACTCTAAATAGTTGAATGTTGATAAAAGTACCAACAAAAAAGGTCAGTAATTGAAAATTAACATGTTCGCTCACGAGTTATAAAAAATTGTTTGCATTCGTAAACGAACTACAGAATGGAGATGTTAGCGTTTATAAGAAAATAGTAACTCTCCCCCCCCCCGACCCTACGTCTATCACAACTAGCACAAGGAGAGCTCAATTAAACGTGCGCGTAGTGAAGCTACATTTATCGCCAGAAGCAAAACAAGGATCCACATTTATCATCCACTCAATGGATTGGGATAAAACCTGAGATAGAGGTCATTGACCTAGAACCTGAAGTACATTGTTACTGGTATATTATTTTTTTAATTACCTATATAATACGATAAATATTAAAGTGAATATATTTCATTTCGATTGTCGCTATCATCGGTGCATAGAAACAGTTTTGCAGCAGAAACGATTTTACTTTGAACTTAACTTTTTTTACCAGGAACTATATAGCATTCTAGAATAAAACCAGTGCCTGACTTTGACTTATGTGCGTCCTAGGCTGTCAAATATTTTAGCGCCCTTTTAATTTGCTTCTCTTTAACGTTAAAGCTATTTATAATATTTTGAATAAAATTTGTTGTACGATATTTGTAACCGTCGCAAACATTGTGTACGGATAAATAATTCTCACCACGATATTGATTTAATAAAAATACAATATTTTTGTATTAATTTTATCTGTAAATATCAATGGATATATGTTTGATTAATTAACACTTTCTTTTGTTGCAAATATGAAAAGAAATATTTTTTAAAAAACATTCAAAAGTTCGTCCTATACAATTTTGAATCCGCTGAAATTCGTTCGCCCCCAAAAATCGCGTGTCCCAGGCTGCAGCCTAGTCAGCCTGTTCGGTAATCTGGGACTGAATAAAACGCATTGAATTTAGAATACTCTGACCTAGAAATCGAAATATTATTTACCTATCATCTATGTTTTTATTTGAGAAATATTTGTAAATCTATTGAACGCGAATGAACCAAGTTCGATTTTCAGAGAGTAATTTTTCAAAGGAATAGAATCTGTCTTACTTTTTTTCTGTGCTTTTACTCGTAAAAGTGTAGTTTTTGTAAAAAAAATCATTGATGTAATGTACCCGTCGAAAATTACACCCTCTTAAAAATTGGAATTTCGGATTTTTTTCCAAATTTTCAATTGTAATATTTTTGTTGGGAGACCAGATGAATCTGATCTGAAAAGTGCACACGTTCTAGATCGCTATGATACCAAACGTCAGTAAAAATTTCAACTTTTAGCTTGAACTCAAAGTATTTTTAAAAAATTGTAAACTTCCGCAAAAAAATATTTCCACATTGAAGATACGCTGCGACAAGTAGTAATCATATTACTTTGAAGCTATTTTAAACTAAAATCCATTTTAATTTAAAATAATTAAGCATACTTATTAATAAACATAAACGTTGCCCAATCTATTGAATAGTACTTTACTTTAAAACAAACTTACATTTTGACATCTACGTTTGTAATTGAAAATATGGTTACTTCGATGTTAAAAGCTGAACCATATAATATAAAAATACGTTGGTTAGAACTTAAATAGTGGCAACACTGCTGTGGAGACACTATGCAATGGAATCTACTATTGTCGCTGATAGCACACGTTGTTGACTACCTTACCTCCGAGCAAATGGACTCGCCCGTCCCACGTCACCGGCATGCGCACAATCGAGGAAAACACAGTCACTTGTGAGCGAGCGGTGTCACTATGTTTTCGAAACAGGAACAACGGAAGTGGATCAAGATTGAATGTGCCACAGGTCGTACAGCACCACAGTGTCATCAAGGTCTTCAAGACGGGAATCGGCATTGCCGTACAGAGCAGTGGCACGTTGGGTAAAAGCCTTCGACGAAGGTCTGCAAACTGTGGCAGACATGCATCGGGCAGGTCGTCCTAGCGTCTCTGAAGAAGTGCATGCTGTAGCCGCGTTAGTGAACAGAGTTCGACGCCAGACGATTCGTGAGCTTGCCCACGAAACCTGATTAGCGCGTACGACTGTGCTTCGCATCCCGAAGGAACGCCTGGGCATGAGAAAAAATGCATCACGATAGGTTCCGCATGAATTGACAGAAATGCAGAAATGGATGCGTTACGACGCTGCACAGACGCACTAGGAGCGCGGAGAGGCTTTCTTACGCCGTATCCTAACACTGGAGCCACATCGTACGAGCCAAAACTGAAACGCCAATCCAACGAATGGCGTCATTATGGATCGCCGCGAAAGTCGAAAGTGCGTCAGAGCCCCAGTATGGTGAAAGTTATGGTGATTCTCGTGTAAGACTGTGATGGTGTTATCCTAACGCATTACGTTCCTCCAAGGCAGACCGTCAATGCACAGTATTACTGTTCGTTTTTGGAGCGTCCAGCTTTGCGAAAGAAGCGGCGACACTTTCTGCGCAACCCACCCATCATTTTGCACGACAATGCGCGGGCGCATACAGCACATTGTTCGGTCGATGAGACTGGGAAGTACTGTACCATCCACGATACTCCCCAAACTGAAGTCCTTGTGACTTTGATTTGATTCCGAAGATGAAGGAACCACTTCGTGGTATTCGCTTCAAAACTGTTCCAGAGATTCGATAGACAGTAGACCGCTCCATTCGTATCATCGACAGAACAGGCTCCTAACGGTATACTACGCCTTCCACATCGCTGGCAACGGGTTCTACACAACGCTAGTGACTACTTTGAAGGACAGGAACCGGTGCAAACATGTAACTCTTTTGTATCGGCTGTGACTAAATATTTGCCACTATTTAAGTTCCAGTCCTCGTAGTTTATAAAAGGTAATAAATTCAGCGTTTTTTGCGTTTAAATTTGCCATTCTGCTTATTACTTTCTCGAATACATACTTATATAGAGAGTAGTATAGAGAAAGTTACATAATGCTGCGGGAAATCGATTTCGAGATTTCAACGGAACGTTTTGGGGTCCCCTAATTCATTCCCGAGCCATAATAACGAGAATGTGGATAAATCCACTTGCTAAATTAAGAGAAAAAAATCCTCTAAGACGCGGTGTAGCCAGAATCCCTGTTTGATGGGTCCTTGATGCCGAAAAACCAATTGAAAGCAAAACGTCTGTGAACACTACTAGCGCCTAAACAATGCGTACGATCCTTTCCAAATTGAAGAAACCCCTCTCCATCTGCCTCTAGTTCAAGCTGTGATATTTTGAAAAACAATCTTTAAAATTTGGGGATACTTTACATAAAGCCCCCCCCGGACATTTTCAAAATTTTCTCAGAAACTACTCCAATTTTTTTCTTTCAATTTCTTGTAAGACTAGAGTCAAATACACTTATAAAGGTAGCATAAGTCTAATGTTTGCTGTTAACTGAATTTTCGAAAATCGCAAAAGCATTTGCAAAAAAATGCAAATTTGAATTTTTTTGGCGTCTTCCTACAAATACAAAATTGAAGACAGATTTTTCCTTCTAATGAAATTTGTTGTCCATAAATAATTTTTTCATAAAGGTCATGTAGGTTTTTTGGAAATTTTAGTAGTTTTTATGCAATAGTGCGTGCAATATTTGCAATTTTAAAAAATAACAAAAACAAGATTTTCTTAAAAACGGCTCTAAATTTATTCTTTAAAATTTTTGGTAGGGTTAGTGCCAAAGGAGTTTTTGATACGATGACATAAACACCATGTTTCTGTATTCTTTTGTTTTTGCAAAAATTACAAAAATGTAATTTTATTTACTAGTCTCTCACGCCGATAATATTTACATCAGAGGCGATTTCACCCGCTAATGTATTTATGAGTACATGTGCTTTAAATAATGTTAAATAAAGTTTATAAAATATCAGCAGTTTTTTGTTAAAATGGGCTTGAAATTCCACATTTTCATAAACGCTCAACCGCCATTTTCTCAAAAATAGCTCAATTTTTTTTCTTCAAACTTTCCCGCCGAATGACACTTTAATATGACGTCATGTTGATTTTGGTGTACTCTTTTGTTTTTTCAATAATTACAGAAATTTAAGTTTTTTTCAATATCTCTTATGCCGTTAATACGCATATTTCAATGAATTTGTATTCATTATTGATTTCATGAGTGGAAATTCTTCAAATGAATTTTTTCGAAAACTCAATAGATTCCTGTGAAAAAGAGCTTCAAATTTCGCATTTACAGTAACGCTTAACGCCGTTTTTTTTTTAACGGCTCCAATTTTTTCAATGAAAATTGTTATTTAAGACGAGCCTTTAATATTCTTAAGTTAATATTTGGATTCTATTACTTGGAAACCGAAAAGTTGAGAAAATTCAAAAAAATGTAATTTGGACGGCGTAGAGGGCAGCAGGCAAGACTGTACAGTAGCAGTCCTCAAAAGGAAATTAGAAAACTTTACTTCGCGAAAGTTAGTGTCATTCTGTATCACTTCTAGTTCCTTATAATGAATATAATTTCAACAGTGACCAGTAGAGAATTCGGTGGAATAGAGAAAGTTAGGAAGAATGAAACCTTCATGAAACGACGCGAATACAGAGACATAATTACATAGATTGCCACTGTGAAAGAATAAGGAAAATACTTTATGATTTATGACTGGGAAATAAAGCTGTGAGTTTCAATCAAACCATCTCCTCTGTGGACTTTCAAAACGTGTGTTGCTAAAAGAAATTCACACCAGAAACAATTGAGTTCGTAAATGGGGGAAGTGGATTACAATACTATTAAATTTGTGCGATCTGTCATTCTATGAGAACATTTTGGATATTGATTCGGAATTAAGTTATCAAGAAGCTGAAAACGAGGAGAGACACGACCACGTCAATTTTCCAAAAGACGGGGACGTTTAATCAGCAGATCCGTCTTTAACTTGAAAACTATTTGCGAAAGACAATGATGTACTCGTAACATTACATCAATCAATACATGCTATGTTCATATTTTAAATGTCTTAACGTAGAGACGTTTTGTTTTCAATTTGTTAATTCTATACTATTTTGAATATGTATTACACTAATATACTTTGTTTGTAGATTTTTATGAAAATACAATAAGGGATATAATTCAAGAATGATGGATTTATATGAAAATACAAAATAAAATAAACACTTTCAATACGCTCTACATCCAAATTAAAAAATTAAATAACTTACCAGTTATTGCTAGTTGATTTCCTTAACACAATAGTGTATATTTACGACCTTGGAACTGCAATTCTCAAAACTGTGTGGCAACAATTTTCTGAAATTCATTTATAGTGTATATAGGCAGTTTTGCGAGTCAACGCTTCACATGGGCGTAGCCAGGTTTTTCACTAGGGAGGGGCAAATCATAATTTGTAATTATTAAATACTATTAGGTTAATATAAGTGAAGTGAAATTATAAATAATATAATATTACAACCAAAAATAAATAAAAATATATATTTAAACAATAATATTAATAAATAATCAATGAAGTTCTATAAAAATAAAAGTATATAATTTCACTAGTTTATTATAATGTTATAAACAATACACACATTTTGTAATACAATGAAAGACTTACAAATCTTACAAAACTAACAAACTGTTAAACTAAAATTAGTTTTCGTGGATTTTCGGCAAATCTCTTAAACATTTCTTTTTTATATATTTCCTCTTTTCCTAATACAAGTGCCCTGTGAACACTCATTAAACATAAACCATTTAATCGTTCCCCTGTCATTGTTGATCTTAACCAGGATTTTACTCTGCGTAAAGTGCTGCATGATCGCTCCACAGTACAAGTGGTGCATGGTAGAGCAAGTGAAATGAGTAATGCTTTTTTTGTTTCAGGGTTAAAAAAATTCGGCTTCTTTAACTTAATGCATGTTTTGGATATCATTTAATTGCTGTTTACTCATTTTTTCTCCCTCCACATGGAATACCATAATTCGATTTCAGAATCTAATCCTTGCAAATTATAAAATCTTGCAAACTGTTTTTTTTTTCTGAAGTCATGAATTGTCATCTCCATCTTATTCTGCAGAACCCCCATGACGATGAAAATTCAGTAGTGAAAAAGCAGCTGAATGGTCTTCCGAAAAACGTTGCTCTAATGACAATAAAAGAGAATCCAAACAAGGGATTGTTAAGGATCTTTTCCAATATTCTTCTTTACTAGATGCTGGAGGATTTGAATGATGCTTTTGTTTTCCGACAATTCTTGGTAGCAACAATTCAACATCACATTTTTCAGCTATTGTATTTGCATGCTCCGTGAGTTCTGCTGCAATTTGCTCAGGATTGTTACGATGAACTTTTATCACACCGAGAATTCGCTTAATGTGCTCTAAGCGTTGTATTAGATCCAAAGATTTTGATTGCAGAGCATTTACCATTGGTTCTAGAAGAGCAGAATATTTTGCAATTAAAGCTACAGCAACAATAAATTGGACCGTAGTTGAAGCTGCATGTAACTGAAATGCAATTTTTCTGGTGTGGTTATTACCAGTCAATGACAGTTTTTTCAGCGCTGCAATTATATCTAAATGTTCGTTGAAAACAGAAACACATTTGTATTTTTGAGTCCAACGTGTTTCACAGTACATTGAAATATGCGGGACATACTTCCGTCTTAACACAGATTCTCTAAAAAACGCAATAATGTCTTTCACTGTAGAAATTGTGTTACGTATTTCTGTCGGATAGGCCGCTGAGAGGACAAGCTGAAAGAGTTTCTTAAGTTGTACCGTGTCTTTGTTGTAGTAATGGACAATGCAAAGTATCATTCTACCGAAATTGACAGAAAACGAAACTCTGCTTTTGAAGAAAGATAGCAGAGGGGTTAAATAATCATGGAATTGCTTTTGATTCATCACTCGTGAAAACCCAATTGTTACAAATAATGCAATTTACACACACTGAGAAACGATACGTCCTTGATCAAATAATCATTGAAAATGATCACATTACTCTCCGTCGTCCTCCGTGTCATCCTGATCTAAATGTAATAGAACGTATTTGGGGATTCATAAAGGGCGCGTGGCAGCGGAAACAATTGGAGAATGCTTAAAAGAATAGGAAAATTTTTGCAGAGAAATTTTGTTTGCGTTTGTACAATACAGCGCTGAACAATGAAAGAAATGCTGCGAGCATGTGAAGGGAATAGAGGCGACGTATAATAATTCAGATGTGATGGAGCAACGCATCGATATCATTTCTCTGGACACTCCTGACAGTGCGTGTTCCTCTTTTGACGATGAGGGTTGCGATGACGAGTGACGGTCAGTGCGATCGCTGCGTGTCGCAGTCGCCTCTCCTTGTGGCCTACGCGCTTCCTTATCGCCGAGAGAGGAAATCTCAGCTACCGCAGGGTGCGGGAAGCCTCCCGAAGCTTCGTCCGCCATGATGCTTGTTTTGCGAGCGGTACAGCTATAGTTGAAAAATCGAATATGAAAACTTAAACACTTTATTTTTACTTAATGACTTAATAATATTAACTAAGTTTAAGTAAAAGGATTACATTTTTAATTAGATGTTTTCTGTTTATTTTATGTATTAAAATTGTATCATTCAAAATTTTTTCTTCTTTTTCCTTAGAACGTTTTAAAAACACAACACTTTGATTTTTTTATACAAAATTATAAATGTCCTAAGATTTAGGGGGGGGGCAACTGCCCTCCCCTGCCCCCCCTGGCTGCGCCCATGACGCTTCAGTTGCATTTTTCTCCTTTCGCTCATGCACACGGTAATTAAATACTGTTCAACTGCTCGTAAACTCGAGATTGAATTTTCCCTACAATCTCCTCTGACCTTCAGCGACGTGGGAATTGCCGCGTGGGAAGACCACTCGCCGTAACAATTGGTATCCTACATTCTTTCAATGTGTCCACGTCAGTTTTCAATGCGAAGACTTTTGTCGTATACATTGCATTTTGCCTGTTACTTCATTATTCAATAATTCTTGATGCGTTATTCTGGTCTTCATACGTTTGCTTTTCCGTAGTAACTCGTTACTTCCACTCAGTCACCTTCTAATTCTTAATGGCGGCTACCGAAGTGACTTGGTGTTTACCGTTTCGAATTTTTCATCCTGTCTTGCTATCCTCCGTTTGAAATGGTTTTCCAGCATTCGTCTGATTTCGTCTCCTATTCTTTCGTTTATTGTTGCATCTGTTTTCCTGTGATTCGAATTTATATGATTAATTAAATCGTTCCGGGCGTGAAGCTGCTCCTACATTTCCCTAATCCGTGCATTCACGGTACGGTTGCTCTACTAATTCCCGTATTTTATTCGTCATAGCTAGGGAACGGATTTCCGTGTAATTACATGTTTTTACAGGAACCAGATACCCGCATTCAATTTCATTTTCTAGAGTTTATAAGACATTCGGAATGAATTAGAACTATTTTTATTTTACATATTTTGGTATAATTACATATGTTACCTATTACGATATATTTCTTACATATTTCGCTACATTTTAAAATATTTATGCGTCGAAACGGAACATTTCGGATGCGCCTTTGCAATATTTGTTACGGAATCATCTTTCTTACAAATCAAATGTAATGCTGCTGCGCTTTTATTGCCACTATATCTCCGCCATGAATTGTCAAACTTATATCTCCCCCCCCTCCGCTTACTACGTACTTGCTACTCAAGGATGAGGGGATTTTTATAAACAAAAGTTATTTCAAGCCCGTGCTTGCTCATGTTTCAAACAGCAAATTCGTTACTCGATCGAAGACTAACAATTTTTTTTTTACAGAAAATTGTCTTACCGCGTTGTTGAATTTGGAGGGTGGGATATATACCCTTTAACCATCTACCCTTGGGTCGATCACTCGCTACACGGTACTACTATTCCCTTGTACACCAGCTCCTCGTAAACACTATAATATATACTATGAACGAATTTTATATTTCGAATAATATTCTTACATGTGGAGAAGTATAGTGTTACGAAGGTCTCTCCAAAAGTTTTGAGAATGAGCAACAATGAGTTACTCAGCAACAATGAAACTATTTCCATTGTTAGGTGGAAGTTTTAGTAAGAATCTCGCGCAAGTTTGAACACGCTCGGGTAATTTATTAACTTAGTATGGCTATTTGTGTTCTATTAGTTGTTCCTCTGTCAGTAACGATAGACCTAAAGAGAAAGCATTTCAGAACTATGATTTTGTATGACTTAAAGGTTGGCTTAGATAAGAAATCATGCCTCGAGAGATTACAGCGTGCGTTTGGCAATGGTTGCCCTTCACAAGCCACTGGCTATCGATGGTTTGCCGAATTCAAGAGGGGAAGGGACTCTCTGGAAGATGAAGACCGTTCTGGCAGGCCCAACGCAGCAACAGCGGATAAAAATATGCTGAAAGTGGAACATTTGCTAAGGGAAGACCCTCGTTGTACATATGCTCAGATTCAAGAAGCTTTAAATATTGGATCAGCAGCAGTGAGACAGATCCTGAAAGAAAAGCTTCACGTTAGGAAGCTGTGCTGTCGCTGGATCCCTCACAATCTGTCAAATGAACAAAAAAGGGCGCGAGTGGATTGGTGTCGTGAGACCCTGGATACGTTCAATGGAGGAAGATCAAAAAACATTTTTAACATCGTGACGGGTGATGAAAGCTGGATTTATTAATTTGATCCAGAAATTGATACGGCAGTCATCAGTGTGGGTCTTCCCAGATGAAAATCCTCCAACGAAAGTGAGAAAACCCAGAAGCGTTGGCAAAATGATTTGTTCTTTCTTCTCTGCCAGTGGCCATATTGTGACAGTGCCACTCGAGGAACAAAAGACAGTCACTGCAAGATGGTACACTACAATTTGCTTGCCCAGATTGTTTGAAGAGCTGAGAAAGAACCGTCGAAAATCAGGTTTGCGTGGAATCCTACTCCACCATGACAACGCCTCATCCCACACAGCCAGAGCAACAGCTGAATTTCTAACAGAATCAAGGGTTAAAACACTGTCTCATCCACCCTACAGTCCAGACCTGGCCCCGTGTGACTTTTTTCTTTTCCCTTATGTGAGAAAAAATTCGAGGTCATTGTTTCGAGTCAGCTCGGGCTGCAGTGACTGCATATGAAGATCAGATTCGCAGTATCTCTAAAGAAGTGTGGTGATCGTCATTTAATAATTGATTTAATCGGATGAAACGTTGCATAGAGTGTGGAGAGTACTTCGAGAAGATGTGAAAAGAACTTGTTATCTCGATTTTAAATATAGTATTCTCAAAACTTTTGGAGTGACTCTCGTACAACTACTTCAGAAGAGATAAAACCTACTTTCAGCCACTCCAAATCCTTAAGAACTGATAGGCGACGTTCTATAGTCGGAAAATGCTTGTAAAGAACAATTTTAAACACAATAATAAATTTTACATATTTTCTATTTTTTCTTACATGTTTTAGAAAAAATAAGTACATATGTACATATTTTGCATTTTTTATTACAATAAATTCCGTTCCCTAGTCATCGCACTGTTTTGCTCACACACACGAGTTTTTTTGTTCATTTATTTGCTCTCCCACTAGACGGTTATGTTCACTTACGGGCTGTCATAGGACTTAATTTCTCGGAACATGATTCTATTTTTTCTTCTGTCGTGCGCGAACAAATCTGTAGCATTCGGTTTCCACGCAGCTTCCTGATTTATCCGCCTGTCTCAGTCCAGATGATGGGGTTGCGACTTTACGCTGAACCTCTTTCGTTTGGATCAATTCATCTAGTTATAATATTCCGCTAATCTTTCCCGGCTTAAGTGGCTCAGGGCATCAACTGATGTCACTACAGTGTCTCTCATCGGGAGGTCCGACGGTGACAGGATTTTCGACACTAGCTACAAAGCAGGTGCAGCTTCGGGTGGGTCGAATTCAGCGGCTCTGGAGGTGATTTCTATCGGCTGGCTGCTCTGATCGGTAGTTTTCGGTGGTTTCTCCGATCAATATCTGGCGAATACCAGAGCATTACCCTAACAAACCGACCATGGACCGCGTGCGATCTTTCCTTCCTCACCTCTACTTGCAGACACACTTATATGCAGTAGTATACCACACCACGGAGACCAATCAAGAGCTTAGTGGTGCGGTACCTCCGTGATGGGAGATACCTGCTTGATGGAAACTTCGCTAGTCGAAGTGTAGTTCGGCGCCAGAACTCACCATCCAGTGGGGGAAGATCACTGCTACCTTCCGAGGGAAAACATGCACTGCACTTACGGGACTAATGACCTTATGCGTTGACGCTTCCGAAAACACGAAACACTCAATTCACTGATCTTTCTAAAAGGTTAGGAGCTCCATCATCTCCTACTTTATCACCAGTCATTCTCTCTTACTGTCCCGATACTCTCTCATTTCCCTAACGTCTCTTCCATTTTCCGCTTACAACAAAAGTAGGTACGCTCAGAATACGCGTAGGTAGCACTTTCTGAATTCAAGCATATAGCCTTCAAGGTCTCCAACTCACTACTAAACCCCATGTCTGTGGCACATCAACCATAAGGTACTTAAATCGGAGTCGATTTGCCTTTCTTAATGCAAAATCGAACCCTCATTGCAGGGTCCTCTCACATGACGTCCCACCCTACTAGTTATAGAGCAGATAGAAGTGCAATGGATCACGATCCTTGATCTTAAGAGGGGGATATAATGTACTCGCAGGTCCTGATCCTGCGAAAGTCACCCATAACAAAAATGAAGTAAAGGTTGAGTGCGACTTCAACAACATTTGTTCACACCTAAAAAACGTAAAACAAAAACTTTAAACCGTTTGCCCGGACTTCGGGCGCGAACGCTGGTGGGGAGGGCGGCCACGCGTCATGGTGCGTGGAGGCGCCACTGGCGACGCGGCGCACAAGGACGATCAAACAGGGGCGGATGCAGGTGAGGGGGGGGGTCATGGCCCCGTGCCTGGGTCCTAAGGCCCACAATTTTCGTTTGTTACCTTTTATTCGGCAAAATTGATGTAAATATTTATGTTAGAGCAATGGAATTATTTAAAAAGTAATATTGGTATACAATGTAAGAAATGTTTATTATTTAACATAAATCTATGTTGGCCCCTCCAAAATGATCAGCTGGGTCCGCCCCTCGTGTGAAAGCCTCTCGGGCATCGCATATGCATCGGAGGGCGCCGTCGAGTAACGCCAAATACGAAGGGCCGTGCATGGGGCGAGTAGGCACCACGGCTGACTCAGCGCCTGGCGCGGGGCGTCGCTCGCAGCACAGAAAGAGCGCTGCGACAGCTCCGTCTCGGTCCCACAACCGTCGAGCCGCTCCTTACTCTCCTCGTAGTTGTAATTTGCAAGTGTAGAGTAAACGAGTTAATTTTAGCTCCCAGAAAATAATTGACCTGTTACATTGAGCGCGTTTTGACACGCGTATTTTATGAACTACGAAATAGTACGTTTTAAATGTATTACATAAAAACGTGAAACTAAATATGTGAAAATTACTTATCTCACCAAGAACATTGAAAGAATTGGAAATCCTACATTGTGTTCTTTAGTGCAGATGACTAAATCGGGGCAAAATTACCTTCGAATTTACCCTTGCAAGCTGACCAATTTAGACTGAATCTCCCCGTACTAACACCCTAAAAAAGCTTCCCAAAAATTCCTCAATCACTCTACTAACTAGAGGTGCTACAGAATGGCACAGACTTTCTCGTAGTAAAGTTTTCTAATTTCTTGAATACTGTAAAGTATTGCCCTTCCATCTTGCCTGCTGCCATCTCTCGCCGCCCAAAGTACATATGTTTGAAATTTTCTCAACTTTTTGGTTTCCAAATAGTAGAACCGAAATATTATTTTAAGAATATTAAAGAAGGCAAAAATCTTCTATATAGCAATTTTCATTGAAAAATTTGAAGTCGTCTTGAAGAAAATTCCGTTAACCGTTACTGTGAATGCGAAATTTGAAGCTCTTTTTCACAGGAGTCTATTACGTTTTCGAAAAACTTCATTTAAAGTAGTTTGAAGAACTTCCACTCACAAATGTAATAATGCATACAAACCCATTGAAATGTGCATATTAACGATGTGATAGATATTCAATAAACTTTACATTTGTGTAATTTTTGAAAAATGAAAGAATACACCTAAATGAACAGTACGTCATATTAAACAGTGCCATTACCACTATCCGTTGAAAAAGTTTGAAAAAACAAATTGGAGCGATTATCGAGAAAATCGCGTTTGAGAGTTTCTGAAAATGCGTAATTTTGAGCACATTTTTGTAGAAAACTGTTGAATCTTAAATAAGCTTTATATGACATTATTTAAAGTACATGTTCTCATAAGTACAATAACGTGAAGAAATCGCCTCTAATGTAAATATTACTGACGTGAGAGAGAAGTAAAAAAATACATTTTTGTTATTTTGTGAGAAAAAAAACAAAAGAATAGGGGATTATGGCGTTTATGTCATCGTATAGGGTTTATTTCACACTACCGCTACCAAAGATTTAAAAGAAATTGGAAGCCGTTTTTAAGAAAATCTTATTTTTGTAATTTTTACTTTCTCGTATACAAACGTATATGCGGAGTAATACACGTAATATAGTGAGATATGCAAAATTTTCTCTCTACTTTAATATCTTGCAAAGATCTTAGCGTCCGGCTTGCTGGGTCAATGGGTCACGATATATTATAACCCTTATTACCTTCATAATGGATTATAGGATCCGCAGACTATACAGCGCTGCTGGGAATCTGAAATAGAATGATTCTAATTCCTAGTTCATTACTGTTTGGATTGACTAAATGAAAGATCACTTTCTTTTCTAAAGAACAAAATTTAACAAAGTTTATTGTTACCTTTTTGCAAACAATATAGTGAATTTAATAAATGATTTTGATGTTAGGCCTTTGATCAAGATATCTTTGAATTTAGAGTTTTATACCGCGGTTAACTTATCTATTCTTCGTTGATGTCCCTCGAAGACTTCTCAGTCGAAATATCTTGCGAGCTTGCCGTAGTCCAAAGTTCCAAGAAATCCTCTTCTGCTCCTATCCAAGATGGTGTCAAACTATCAAAATTATCAGTCCCGATTACGTCCTATGACATAGTCCCGAAACCTATAACTCGATTACCACTCCCGACAAAGTCCCAATTTATGCGTCAATATTACTTCCACATGCAATATCTGCAATATCATTTACTGTCCTTAAACTTTCACGATCTGAAAAACCCGACTCTGACTATCTGCATTACACTCGCTCCCTCTCACAACCTACGATCAGTTCAGACACGCGATGCCGGTCAGAATGAAATCTTCCTGCATGATTCACCCCTCGAAGCTTCGTATTAAACTCCCTTCTTTTTTTCATAACATTTGACCGTCCTTCTCTCACCCAGCCAATCCATGCGTTCGTTATATTTTGGTGTAGCTGACCTTTCGATCGTCTAAACTTCTTAATGCATATTCCACCATATAGTCTTCAAATAAATGTTAGTTTATTTTCCTGTGACATATCGGTATGTCACAATAGAGAAACTTTTGTTAATGCTGCGGAAAATCGATTTCGAGATTTCAACGGAACTACACGTTTTGGGGGTCCCTGATACTGAAAAAGTTATTTTTTTAAAACGTCCATCCGTCCGTGTGTCTGTTCGTCTGTCTACTCGTCTGTCTACTCGTCTGTCTACTCGTCTGTCTACTCGTCTGTCCGTTCGTCTGTCCGTTCGTCTGTCCGTTCGTCTGTCCGTTCGTCTGTCCGTTCGTCTGTCCGTTCGTCTGTCCGTTCGTCTGTCCGTTCGTCTGTCCGTTCGTCTGTCCGTTCGTCTGTCCGTTCGTCTGTCCGTTCGTCTGTCCGTTCGTCTGTCCGTTCGTCTGTCCGTTCGTCTGTCCGTTCGTCTGTCCGTTCGTCTGTCCGTTCGTCTGTCCGTTCGTCTGTCCGTTCGTCTGTCCGTTCGTCTGTCCGTTCGTCGTCCGTCCGTCCGCCCGTCCGTCTGTCCGTTCGTCTGTCCGTCCGTCCGTCCGCCCGTCCGCTCGTCTGTCCGCTCGTCTGTCTGCCGTCTGTCTGCCCGTCTGCTGCTGTCTGCGTCTGTCTGCCCGTCTGTCTGCCCGTCTGTCTGCCCGTCTGTCTGCCCGTCTGTCTGCCCGTCTGTCTGCCCGTCTGTCTGCCCGTCTGTCTGCCCGTCTGTCTGCCCGTCTGTCTGCCGTCTGTCTCCGTCTGCCCGTCTGTCTGCCCGTCTGTCTGCCTGTCTGTCTGCCCGTCTGTCTGCCCGTCTGTCTGCCCGTCTGTCTGCCCGTCTGTCTGCCCGTCTGTCTGCCCGTCTGTCTGCCCGTCTGTCTGCCCGTCTGTCTGCCCGTCTGTCTGCCCGTCTGTCTGCCTGTCTGTCTGCCCGTCTGTCTGCCCGTCTGTCTGCCCGTCTGTCTGCCCGTACATGCCCGTCTGTCTGCCCGTCTGTCTGCCCGTCCTGTCTGTCTGTCTGTCCGTCTGTTCGTCTGTCTGTCTGTCTGCTGTCGTCGTCCGTCTGTTCGTCCGTCTGTTCCGTCTGTCCTCCGTCTGTCTGTCCGTCCGTCGTCTGTCTGTCGTCCGTCCGTCTGTCCGTCTGTCCGTCTGTCTGTCCGTCTGTCCGTCTGTCCGTCCGTCTGTCCGTCCGTCTGTCCGTCCGTCTGTCTGTCCGTCTCTCTAACCGTCCGTGAACACTACAAGCGCCTAAACCACACGTACGATCTTTTCCAAATTGAAGAATCCCGTGTCCATCTGACTCTAGTTGAAACTTTGAAATTTTGAAAACCACTCTTTAAAATTTGGGGGTACTTTACATGAAGCCCCCCGGACATTTTCAAAATTTTCTCCAAAACGACTCCGAATTTGTTCTTTACATTTCTTGTAAGAATAGATATATATAGATATAAATATCTTGTAAGAATACACTTATTAAGGTGGCATAGGTCCGATTTTAACGATTAAGTCTGAATTTTCGAAAATTGCAATTTCAAAATTCTGCAATTCCCGAAAATTCCGAGTTAACCGCCAAAAACGGACCTATGCCATCTTTATAAGTGTATTTTACTCTATTCTTACAAGAAATTTAAAGAAAAAAATTCGGAGCAGTTTTTGAGAAAATATTGAAAATGTCCGGGGCACGTTATGTAAAGTACCCCCGAATTTTAAAGAATGTTTTACAAAATTTCAACCAGAGCCAGACCGACATAGGATTCTTCAATTTGGAAAAGATAGTACTTTGGCTTGTGGTTTAGGCCTTAGTTGTGTTCACGGACGGGCGGACAGTCGGAAGGACCGACAGACGGACGTTTTGCTTCCAATTGGTTTTTCGATATCAAGGACCCACAAAACAGGGATTCTGGCTACACCACGTGTTCGAGGACCTTTCTCTCGCGAAATTTGAAGCTTTTTCACAGGAATCTACTGAGTTTTCGAAGAACTTCATTTGAAGTAATTTGAAGCCATTTTAAGCACTTTTACTCACAAATGTATTAATGTATACAAATTCATTGAAAAGTGTGTATTACGGGCGTGAGAGATATTTAGAAAACAAAAGAGTACACCTCAATGAACTTGACGTCATATTAAACAGTGTCATTACCACTATCCCTTGCAGGAATTTAAAGGAAAAATTTGGAGCCATTTTCGAGAAAATGGCTTTTGAGCGTTTCTAAAAATGCGGAATTTTGAGCTCATTTTAACAGAAAAACTGTTGTTTTCGAGAAACCTTGTATGACATTATTTAAAGCATGTGTACTCATAATTACAATAACGTGAAGAAATCGCCTCTAATGCAATTATTTTCCAATGTGAGAGAGAAGTGAAAAAAATTAATTTTTGTCATTTAAAAAAAAAATAGAATATAGCAATATAGCGTTTATGTCATCCTATAGGGTTTGTTTGGTACTATACCTACCAAAAATTTAAAGAAAAAAATGGAAGCCCTTTTTGAGAAAATCTTATTTTTGTAATTTTTTGAAATTGCAAATGTTGCACGCACTAATGCACGGAAGCTATTAAAATGCTTAAAAAATGTACATGACGTTTATGAAAGAAATATTTATGGACAACAAATTTAATTTGAAGGAAAATTCTTCAATTCTTCAATTTTGTAGTTGTAGGAAGACGCCGAAAAAAATCAAACTTTTGCAATTTTCGAGAATTCAGAATTAACCGCGAAAATCGGACGAACGTTTTGATTCGAATTGGTTTTCCGGCATGAGTGACACAAAACTGTGATTCTGACTGCACCACGTGTTAGAGAATTTTAGCTACTGAATTTATCCACTTTCTTGTTTTCACGGCCCGACAATGAATTTTTTTCTGTCGGAAATTGGCCGTTTTTTGCGCAGCATTACATAATTTTCTCGATATTACGTATACGAGAAACTAAAAATATTGAATATTAACTACCCTAAAAAAATGCCACCAGATGAAAGTCTACCCCTCCTTTAAATGCAAAAAATACGTTTGAAAATTTCAGAAATACTGAAAATTGTTACATGTTTTTTAGTTAAGTCAAATGGCAGAAAATAAAGGAAACATTTGGTGAGTTTTGATGTTTGGAACACTGATCACTAGAGCCCGGAAGTGCGGTCTTTTATTTTACCTAAAATAGGCAGGCAAAAAGGCATTATTTCTGGTGAAAGTAGGGGGGTAAAACACAGGTCACTTTAAACGAGAGGTGCTGAATAGCACGGACTTTCTTGTACCAAGTTTTTCTAATTTCCTTGGTGTGGTCTAGCTTTAAGGCCGTGCTCTATTCTCTGGCCAGCTGCCATCTATCGTCGCCCAAAGTACTTTTTTTGGACAATTTCTGAACTTTTTGCTTTCTAGTTGTACAACTGAATCATTACTTCAAGAATATTAAAGAGTAAAAACTCGTCCTCTATAGAAGTTTTCATTGAAAAATTGGTAGTCGTTTTGAAGAAAATGGTGATTAAGCATTACTGTAAATGCGAAATTTAAGCTCTTTTCACAGGAATCTATTGAGTTTTCGAAAAAACTTCATTTGAAGTCCTTTCAAGCACATTTACCTACAAATGTAATAATTAGGGCCCGGATAATTATGTAATAACATATTTTGCTAACGTAACTCGGTCAAATCGAATCAACGATGTATTCAAGTTTCATATCGGTTAGTGCCAAAAAACCTTGACTTTTTAGTATATATTTTTACACATTTTGTAAAGAAAGTACATGTATTTACATATTTTACCCAAAAGAACATATTTTTACCGATTACTGTTGTTTTTTTCGTTTTCCTGGAAGTTTTTTATTTAATTCTACATATTTCATGTATGTTTTTTGGTAAGGAATCACTCAGACAAACAATTCAGCATTATCAAACATATTTATCTGTTGCGTCCTCTCTAAATGGCGCTATTGCATCGCCTTGAAATGAGTCTGTCCATAAATACTGACGGTATTGCAAATAAAAGGGCAAGGCGACGATGCAATACTTAGCTTCTGCTTCGGAAATTTTCAGTGCAAGACCGAGAACAGAAAGGAAGTTTGGTATGTGAAAATATACTCAAACAAACCCTTCTCCTCTACCAGCCAAATTCGTAATTTTACGAATTATTAAGTTAGATTCATGACTCGTTTCGTTTGAATGACTCTCGTAATTATTTTCAGAATAATTTAATTATTGATTTGAGTGCCAGGAAAAAATTACGACTGTAACCCGGATGTTTGCTACGTAATTTTAATATTTCTCACCCAAAATTATGTCGTGCTAGCTCAGTTAATTGGGTTCGAAGTTCATAATTGTTGCTACTTACTCTGCAACCAATTACTCAATCTGCCATTCATACGGAGTGGCGAGGAATCTGAAAATCGAATCAACGTATATCTACTACTGGATTGCACGTAACGAATAATGATAATCGGCTTTCTTTTAAAGTAACAAATTGGAATTTATTATAATGTGAAATATGATTCTAATAAAAGTTAAACATGAATTGTTACATCGTTAATCCAAAATGAAATTATCTTTGATCATGACCAGCTCTCTCTATCTTGTAATAATTATAAATCAACCTTGTTATATTCGCGCGCTCTTTACTTCTCCATTCGATGGCGCACCGTAGAATCTTCTCCGTCGTCGCAGCAGAATCTTCCTTCTTCATAAAGTACCCCGCCTAATGTTCGCGATCAAGTTCAAATTCTCCCAGCGATACTATTATTACCCGTTACTTCCCTTACTCGCTTCACGGGTGGACGCCTATACACCTACTGACTATTACTTTGTAGAATTACTTCTTTTCCCACAAGAACGTTTTATCCTAATATAAGAAACGATAGACTTAATTATACTACCAGTTATTGCATCGGATTTGGTTGTCCATCAACAGTCTTTCCTCGACTTGTAAAATGTCAGGAGCCGACCCGCTCATTAACGCGTTGCTAGAGAGAGTGTCACAGTTCTTCCTAAAACCCAAAGCACCAGCACTCTATATCATCATCTTTTGTCTAACAAAACAATACTATTTCCGCCTCCGCCATTTTATTTCCACATCTTCTTCACCTAGCGAAAATGACCTTTAACGCTAGTTATTTACTTGTCTCATAGCAACCCCTCCGTGATCGTCTATTGACATCCCTATATTCTACTTCATATAAATGACATTTTATGAACAAAATAGTTCATTTTTGTATATCACAATACCTTTAGCGGGCGATATCGCGCACCCACTTCGCATCTTTCAGAGGTCCCTCTTGACCTTGATATTCTTCACCTGAAATCACACGCACTAGCTCAGTGAACCTCCGCTATTGTTTGTAAATTATCTCTTTGGGCCGGAAATGTGAAGGAAAATTACGACGTGGCACTGAAACTTTTTAATTAATCCTTATGGAGCAGTGGTAACATTGAGAGAAAATTTGTAAGTTTTTCCAGTACGACATTTCAGAGCAGTTAGTAAGATCGCTTCGGGTAAGAACATATTAAGTGGAATTTATACGATCTAAGAGCCAATTGGTTAAATTTGAACCAGCATTGTTTTTATCCCATAATCCGTGAGAAACATTGAACAGGGACATAGTTAATTCGCTTTATATTTTTAGTACACCTTATTCTACGTTTTACTTCAAAATGTCGAAGGACAAAACCCCTCTGATTTGATTTTAAGTCTGAAGCACTTCACCGAAATATCCAAACCTCAAAACACTTCTTATTGACTGAATATCATGCTCGCCAAAGTCCTGAACCTCAGAAATCTCACTTTTGAATTGATTTTGTTGTGCTATGGTTTGTGCCGACATTCCTATATGTAAATTAATCAATCCAATGATACGTGAATTTCTGTAAAAATATCCACCTGACACAATTTCACACGAATCTCCAAAAGAAAAAATTGTCCCTGATTTGTGTATGGAAATAGTGAATTCCATTCCTTGAGCGGAAACAATGAATTGAATTTATTGGAAATTGGCGATAGTTCCATCTAGGTATCAACTGACGAAACAGCTTAGGTGCACGGAAATCGTGTTGGGAAAGTAATGCTTTTAATGAAGTTAAAAGTGTAAATTTATTTTGTTAACTTGTAATTTTGTTATCCTAATGCAACCACCAAATTTCGCCGAAGTGTTACCAATACAATGGAATTTTTGTGGCATGATGGAGTTAAACACAGTAATGCTTTCCTTCTGGTACTGATGCATCACTGTACATGTTTAAGGCAGCAAAGGCCCTGCAGGTCTTGTATCCAAAATTATTACCTATTCTTTCCTGTCTGGTGCATGCGTTGTTTTACAGAACTGATTAGATCGAGAATTCAGAGTTAACGGTAAAAATCAGACATAGGCCACCTGAATAAATGTATTTTACTCTATTCTTACAAGAAATTTAAAGAAAAAAGTTGGAGCCGTTTTTGAGAAAATTTTGAAAATGTCCGGGGGATGTCCTTCATGTAAAGTACCCCCAAATTTTAAGGAATGTTTCTCAAAATTTCAAAGCTTCAACTAGAGCCAGATCGACATAGGTTTCTTCAATTTGAAAAAGATCGTACGTGTGGACGGACGGTACGTGGGTACGGACGGACCGACGGACAGACCGACGGATGGACGGACCGACGGACAGACAGACAGAGACAGTCAGACAGGCAGTCAGACAGACTGAGACAGACAGACACAGACAGACAAAGACAGACAGAGACAGACAGACAGACTCAGACAGACAGACTGAGACAGACAGACAGACTGAGACAGACAGGCAGACTGAGACAGACAGACAGACTGAGACAGACAGACAGACTGAGACAGACACAGACAGACAGACTGAGACAGACACAGACAGACAGACACAGACAGACAGACACAGACAGACAGACACAGACAGACAGACACAGACAGACAGACACAGACAGACACACAGACAGACAGACTCAGACAGACAGACTGAGACAGACAGACAGACTGAGACAGACAGACTGAGACAGACTGAGACAGACAGACTGAGACAGACAGACAGACTGAGACAGACAAACAGACTGAGACAGACAGACAGACAGACTGAGACAGATAGACAGACTGAGACACAGACAGACTGAGACACAGACAGACTGAGACACAGACAGACTGAGACACAGACAGACTGAGACACAGACAGACTGAGACACAGACAGACTGAGACACAGACAGACTGAGACACAGACAGACTGAGACACAGACAGACTGAGACACAGACAGACTGAGACACAGACGGAGACAGACAGACGGAGACAGACACAGACAGACTGAGACACAGACAGACTGAGACAGACACAGACAGACTGAGACAGACACAGACAGACTGAGACAGACACAGACAGACAGAGAGACACAGACAGACAGAGACAGACAGACAGAGACAGACAGACAGATGTGTGGACTTGCACAGCTTGGTGACAGACTGAGACACAGACAGACTGAGACACAGACAGACTGAGACACAGACAGACTGGAGACACAGACAGGGACTGAGACAGACAGACTGAGACACAGACAAATGAGACACAGACAGACGGAGACACAGACAGACTGAGACAGACAGACTGAGACACAGACAGACTGAGACACAGACAGACTGAGACACAGACAGACGGAGACACAGACAGACTGAGACACAGACAGACTGAGACACAGACAGACTGAGACACAGACAGACTGAGACACAGACAGACTGAGACACAGACAGACTGAGACACAGACAGACTGAGACACAGACAGACTGAGACACAGACAGACTGAGACACAGACGGAGACAGACAGACGGAGACAGACACACAGACAGACTGAGACAGACACAGACAGACTGAGACAGACACAGACAGACTGAGACAGACACAGACAGACTGAGACAGACACAGACAGACAGAGACAGACACAGACAGACAGAGACAGACAGACAGAGACAGACAGACAGAGACAGACAGAGAGACAGACAGACAGAGAGAGACAGACAGAGAGAGAGACACACAGAGAGACAGACAGAGAGAGACACAGAGAGACAGACAGAGAGAGACACAGACAGACAGACAGACAGAGAGAGACAGACAGACAGAGAGAGACAGACAGACAGAGAGAGACAGACAGACAGACAGAGAGAGACAGACAGACAGACAGAGAGAGACAGACAGACAGAGAGAGACAGACAGACAGACAGAGAGAGACAGACAGACAGAGAGAGACAGACAGACAGAGAGAGACAGACAGACAGAGAGAGACAGACAGACAGAGAGAGACAGACAGACAGAGACAGACAGACAGACAGAGAGAGAGAGACAGACAGACAGAGAGAGACAGACAGACAGACAGACAGAGATAGACAGACAGAGATAGACACAGACAGACAGAGATAGACAGACAGAGATAGACACAGACAGACAGACAGAGATAGACACAGACAGACAGACAGAGATAGACACAGACAGACAGACAGAGATAGACACAGACAGACTGACTGAGACAGAAGACAGACTGACTGAGACACAGACAGACAGACTGACTGAGACACAGACAGACAGACTGACTGAGACACAGACAGACTGACTGAGACACAGACAGACTGACTGAGACACAGACAGACTGACTGAGACACAGACAGACAGACTGACTGAGACACAGACAGACAGACTGACTGAGACACAGACAGACAGACTGACTGAGACACAGACAGACAGACTGACTGAGACACAGACAGACAGACTGACTGAGACACAGACACAGACTGACTGAGACACAGACACAGACAGACTGAGACACAGACACAGACAGACTGAGACACAGACACAGACAGACTGAGACACAGACACAGACAGACTGAGACACAGACACAGACAGACTGAGACACAGACACAGACAGACTGAGACACAGACACAGACAGACTGAGACACAGACAGACTGAGACACAGACAGACAGACACAGACACAGACAGACTGAGACACAGACACAGACAGACTGAGACACAGACACAGACAGACTGAGACACAGACACAGACAGACTGAGACAGACAGAGACAGACAGACTGAGACAGACAGAGACAGACAGACACAGACAGACTGAGACAGACAGACACAGACAGACTGAGACCGACAGACACAGACAGACAGACACAGACAGACAGACACACACAGACTGAGACAGACAGACACAGACTGAGACAGACAGACACAGACTGAGACAGACACACAGACAGACTGAGACAGACAGACACAGACAGACTGAGACAGACTGAGACAGACAGACTGAGACAGACTGAGACAGACAGACACAGACAGACTGAGACAGACAGACTTTTTTTTTTTTTATTAATAACTTTATTTCACAGCATGCTCCGTTACATATAACACTACATGCTTTCAAATGCATATATATATAACTTAGAAATAACAATATTTCAAAGTAATATTACATCTTCAAAATACACAAAATGAAAATACATTCACTTGAAATTATATCAACATAAAATCGTTGAGCTTGAAATTTAAATCCATAGAATTCATATCTATCTGTTTAATGTTCAAACACTGTCTGTTTAATGTTCTGAAGAAATATGTTAAATTCACGTAAGTGCCGTTTTACTAATTTCTCAGGTGTGGGGGGCCAAGTTCCTAACTTCATTTTTATCTTCTGTATTAGTTTCTTCCTTTCTTCAACTAGTAGGGAACATTCATAAATGATGTGGTATACTGTTTGGTCTCCCTTGCCACATTCACATGTTGGGTTACTTATAATACAGAATCTATGTAAATATGATTTATTGTTTCCGTGGCCTGTTATTATGGACGTAAAAATTGCTGTTCCAGGTAATTTTTGCCTCAATCTGTCTTTGATATTAGGAAAAAATGATTTTGTGATAGCGCCTTTTGTTGTTTCGTTCCATTTGTTCTGCCAGATTTGAATTGCTTCATCTTTAAATTTGTTAACTAATGTAGTTTTCGAAATTTTATCATAAGCTATTGGCAATTGTGTATCCGCTGCAGCATGTTTTGCTAGCCTGTCTGCTAGTTCATTTCCTCTAATTCCCACATGTGCTTTTAACCATCCAAAATATATTTTCCATTCATTCATTTCCAGAATTGTTATTTCATTTAATATTGATTCTATTATTGGGTTATGTTTATAATTATTAGCTAAAAGTGCCAATGTGACTTTACTGTCTGTATTTATTGCAACAGTTTTGTTATTACTTGGGATTTTTCTAATCATTTGTAGAGATTTTAATATTGCAATTGCTTCTGCCTGATTATTTGAACAATTTTTATTTAGTCTATATTTTAATTCCATGATTTGTTTTTTTTCTTGAAATATGACTGCTGCTGCTCCCACCTTATCTTCTGCTTTACTTCCATCTGTATATATTTGTATTTCATAAATCATGCTGTCTGTTACTTCTCTAATAGAAAACATTTCTGCCGGATGTCTCCATTGTTTGGGTTCCAGTGACTTTTCATAGAATTCTATTCCTCCATGTGTTGCTTTGTACAATTTAATTTTTGTTGAAATAGTTATTTCTATAGGTTGCATACCAGAAGCTACACAAGAGGCATCGTATGAGACCGTCCTGTATGCTTTTGAAATTTTTATATTAATAAGTCTCTGAATTCTTTGGATCTTCTTCATGTTCTTTGAAATCTTTATAGCTTCTTCCCAAATAGGTGCTCCATATGTTAATATTGGTTCAATTGCTCCTTGGTAAATAATAATAAGTGCTTTGGATCCTAGACCCCAATTCTGCTTTGCAGATCTTGATAACATATGAACAAGTTTTAGAGCTTTCTCCTGAATGTAATCAATATGTTTATTAAAATTGAATTTCTGATCTATGTATATTCCTAAGTATTTTAACATCTCCACTTGCTTAAGAGGTTTATCATTAAGGTAGATTTGAATTCTCTTTTCTGGTATTTTCTTCTTTTTGGAGACAAGAAGAACTTGCGACTTTGAATCATTGAATTTTATTTTGTTTTTCTTGGCCCAAAATTCAATTTTCTTCAGGTCATGATTTGCAAAATTCTCCGAATCTAGTATACTATGACCCTTTGTCATAAGCAATAAATCGTCTGCGAAAGCTACAATTTGAGTTCTGTGAGTGAAATCTAGGGTCAGGATTGTATTATATAAAATATTCCAAAGGCCTGGTCCACAACATGATCCTTGAGGGCAGCCCTTTTGAACTTGTTTTTCTATTGTAAATGTAGTGGTGTGTAGGCATGCTCTCCTATTTCGGAAGTAGTCTCTCACAAGATTATATAGGTTTGTAGGACATTTCATTTCCCGTAGATTACTGAGTATGCTTGGCCACCAGGCGGCATCAAACGCTCCTTTAACATCCAGACTAACAAGAACAATATAGGGATAATTACTAGAATTTCTCTGTACAAATTGTTTCACGGCCATTGCTGCATCTGTCGTCGATTTTTGCGGCATAAAACCAAATTGGCGGGTACTGAATAAATTTCTTGAATTTATGTGATGCAATATTCTATCTATCATTAGCTTTTCCAAGACTTTTCCACCCACATTTATCAAACTGATTGGCCTATACTTTGAAACTGTTATACATTCCTCTTTACCAGGTTTCACAATTGGAACAATTACGGATTTCTTCCATTGTGTTGGAAAGCATCCCGCCTTTAAACATGAATTATAAATCGAAGTGAAGAATTCAGGGAAAAGCTTGAAGGAACTCAATATGATGTCAGATGTTATACCATCTTCTCCAGATGATTTCCTAGGATTGAATTTTCTTATTACAGAGAATATCTCTTGTTTGGTGAATGGTGCATCATCTTCAGTTTGAAAAGGTTCTTTAACAAGTTTTCTTAATTTCTTATGCTGTTCACAATCATCATGCACATCATCTTCTGGAATAAAATAATCTATCATATAACGAAGAGTACTTTCTATATCAGCCGTGTATGTTTTATCTTCTTTCTGCAGCGTGGTAATCGTTCCTTGTCCTCTTATCTTGTTTGCTGCTATTCGATACACAGCATTCCATGGATTGTTACCATCTGTAACATTACAATAATTCTTCCAGGATGTCCTTTTTGTAGAAATAATTTTTGATTGATACTGCCGATTGACTTCATGGTATCTATTTTTCCTCTCTGCTCTTAGTTGTACATCATTAAATGTTCGTTGGTACAGCCTCCTAAGTGCATTTGTTCGTTTTCTAAATACTGTCAATTCGTCTGTCCACCATGGGACAGTTTTCCCACGATGACTACGGGCATATCCTCTACTTATACGGAATGATTTCTTGCAAGTTTCTGTTATACAATTAAAACATCTGTCAACAAGTTCTTCAGTGTCGTTATGAATTGTTGCTTGAGTTGCAAGTTCCATATCTAGTTGTTCATTGTTTGACTCACAATTAAATGCAACAGCTAGATTTTGGGGCAGTAGTTTTTCAAACATGTCATAGTTTTCATTTTTGATTATGTATTTAATTTTATTAAAGGTTTTTACAATTCTTTCATGAACGTGACCAATGGTTATAGAAATGATTCTATGATCAGAGCAACTCTCCTCATTGCAAATATTCCAATCGGAAATTATTTTTATGAGGTTGTTAGCCATTGTCAGATCTATACAGCTTCTCCCTCGATTTGACTCAAAAGTAGGTATTCCAGCGTCTTTGTTAAGTACATACAGTGTATTAATAATCAGAAATTCTTCTAATTTTTTCCCACGTGCATTGTTTAATGCATCATGCCAGAGTTTGCTACGAGCATTAGTATCTGCTAAAATTAATAGACCATATCCGCGAGTAAATTCAATAATTTTTTCCATTTTACGTATATCTTCTTCAATATTTTCTCGTGGATCAAAATACATGCTTGCACTAAAGAATTTTAAATCACCGTATTGAATTTCAACGACTACACAGTCTTCATCTGAAATTTGTGTAATACAGGCAATATCTAAATTTTTATTATTGACAAATATCGTCGCCCTTTTCTTTCCATTCCCAATAGTGAATATTCTAATTGTTGAAGGGATTAGAACTACTTTGTTATTTAGAGTATAAGGTTCCTGCACAAAAACTATATCGACTTTCTTGGCATTAATAAGTTGGAGTAAATTTACAGTAGCTGCTTTTGAGTGCTGCAAATTCACTTGGTAGCAAATTAAATTTGTTTTATCCATATTAATAATCTGTGTTTTTTATGTACTGTTTCTCCGCATTTTGATAGTACCAACAATTTTTATCTAGGGCACTGTGATGAACATCTAACGAAATCTCCTTGTTATACTTATGAAAATTTAGACAGTTAATACACTTAAAATTCCGTTTGTCTTCTTGGCATTCCTTTAGGGAATGGTTTCCTGAGCACTGGGGACAAGTCAAGAACCCTTTACAATCTTTTGCAAGATGATTGTACTTGCAACATTTAAAGCATCGAGT